>OENG01000252.1:0-11243 GCA_900239735.1 Blumeria hordei DH14 | reverse complement strand
CGTACAGGCCCAACTCATTCCAACCGCATGAACTTCTACTGAAATTGTAGAAGTTAACAGCAAAACTAAAATCAAAAACATAAATCAAAAACTGAAATCAAATTTGGAAGAAATACTGTTTGGTCCGGATCCCGCGCTTCTCGCCCGTTCCCTTTCCTGCCACATCCTCCAAGTGACTTTTTCCTATCTCCGCTGAGAGCGAAAGATTAGTTCGCAGATTACCTGAATTCAGCTGGTATCCTGCTATATATTTTGAAGCTTTTTGTAGACTTCACCGAGGGTTGCTGTACCCTCAAACTTCTTCTTCGGATTCCAGGATTCCGAAACCCGATCCCTCGGCCATTGAGACGTCCTTCGTTGAGGCCATCGTTGCCTCTTCGGCCCTTTTGGCTGCAGCCCTAAATCGAGCCACTTTCGCGAACTCCCCTTGCTGGATCTGGCGGATCCGCGCGAGCTGCTCTTTTGGCACCGGTCCGGACTTGCTGGGTCTGGCTAAGCAGGCCCGGGAATCCGATCGGTGAGGTCCCCCACAGTTTCGACACCGGGTGAGGGCCTTGCACTCTGATTCTGAGTGCATGTTAGATCCGCAATTCCAGCAAGCTGGAGTGCGGGAGCATCCGCGGCTGGCGTGGAAGCCAAGGCAGCGTTTGCATTGTTCTATTGGTCGACGCGGTCGAAGAGCTTCGCAGCTCCAGAGTCGTCGAAAAGGCGAAATCCAGGTCGGGGCGTGGATTCGCGAGGAAAGAGGGCTTGCCAGTTCTCGTATGGCGCCCGGGCTTGCACTGCCCATGAGGACGGACAAGAAACGGAACCAATTTCGTCACTCGCGTGACTTCGTCTGCAACCATCTTTGCCGTGATCTCGATGGGACCTGCAAGTGTGTTTATTGTCACCGGTACGGTGGCAATCTGGAAGGCAACCAGATTTGACGCTGGCTCCAGGTTTATTCCGGATTCCCTCCGTGATATGGAGGAATCCAGGAGCTCTTTCCGAGCGAGTTCATTCTTTGCTGTCAGCGCAAAGCCTGTTTTGACCCGCTGAACCAACGTAATGTCGTCGGCAGCGGTACCAAGCACCTGTGACACAGCTAATCTTACGCCAGCTGGTGACAGTTGTCGGTGGGGTGATTAAACGCGAGGCGTAGAAACAGTCTCGTATCGACTGCTGTCCTCGGTTTGGCACTTTTTGCTTTTGGGGCAGGCGGTGCTGTCTTTGTAATTGACGGCCCAGCGCTGCGGCCTAGACCTGCACGGGCTACTGTGGCCCAAGTCGCCTTTGGTGCCGGAGCATGGGTTGTCGTAGGGTTCTGAACCCTAATTTCTTGAGCCCTCGTCGGAAGAGGGTTGCTTGGGCGAGCAGGGAGAACCGGTGGTGTGGTCCCTGGGCCTGATTGAACAAATTGGCCGATGGCCGCTCGAAGGTAGACTTTGATGCCGTCTACGAATTCTTTGTCGTCGCCAATCGAGAGAGGCGAGAGTGCTGCTTCCACACTGCTAATTGCAGTGGAGCAAATTTCGATTCGGGCCTTAATTTGCGCCGTTCGACGCTTTTCGGCCTCCATCACAGATTGCAGCTCAGGAGGAAATTCCATCGCTGTTGTCGAAGCTGTGCCTTTGGAGGCTGGCACAGCGATTTTTCTTGCAGAGTTTTCTGCAGGTTCTGTCGTCTTTTCTCTCACGACCTCCTTTCCTTTCCTAGAGCTGCTTGCCACTGGGGCCAGCTCGATGGGGTTGGTGGTCTCGGGACCAATTGTAACTGTCCTGATGGGCTCAGAATCAGTCATCTCTTTGTCGGGAAGATTTGTAGACTTCCCTGGGACGAAGGCCTCACTCGCAAATAGGCTTGATAGTTTTTGCGCGAGGCCAGTAGGTTTTGGACACAATGGTGTCCGTTCAAAGCCGACTGAAGTTGTCGGCTTTGGGCGATTTTTTCTCACCGGAGGCATTTTAAATACCTCGCGACGGTTAACAATTCGAGAAGTCAAGCACAGAAGTGATCATAGGAATGGAAAGAGGGAAAAAATGAATTTTCGAATTTTCGAATTTCTCGATTTTTTTTTTTTTTTTTTTTTTTAAATTTTTAAGGTCCTAAGCTATGCTCTATATCTCCTAGGAGTCAAGGACCGGTGTACACGGCCAAGATCATGCTTCCCACATGCCCGACTCGGTCTCACTGCGTGACCCACTACACAACCAGTAGCTAGTTATAAGAAAGAAAATATATGCTCCCACAGACTCCCATAACCAAAATTCCAAATCCAATACTCCAATTTGAGGTGGGAAAGCGACACTCCTCGTCTCGTTTTCCTTCCTGTCATGCTTCGTGCTATGACCTAGTTAATGTTGTCTCCGCTGAGAGCTGGTGACGAACTTGCAGGTGGGTCGCCGAAGCAGCCGGTTTCCTGCGCAAAATTTGTAAAATTCTCAAGGCACTTAGGCCCGAGAAGCTTTTGGACAAAGTCGTGATGCGACATTGTCCCTCGAAGTCGACGCGTCTGACGTTCGTGCAGTCGACAGTGAATGAAGTGGAGAGGTGATGTTTCCTCTCCACACGCACACTCCATGGAAGCGGTGAAGTTGTTGAAACGACGGTGACATGCAGCGAAGTTTCCGTGTCCCGTTCGGGCTGAGATCAGTTCACGGAGTAACCGCCGAGAAAGTGTCTGCTCCTGTGGCTTGCGTCTTCGCATGAGTAGACCCAGATTTCGATATCTAGGTGGACATGCTTCTTCCCACCAGTCCTCGAGAAGCGCTTGTCGTTTCTGGTTCATCAGACGACGAACGTACGCCAAAGTGACGGAGCCAGGCTGGCTCTCTTTACTTGGAAGTTGTCGGAGGCCGGAGCGTGCGGC
The DNA here is from genome assembly GCA_900239735.1 of Blumeria hordei DH14. NCBI lineage: Eukaryota > Fungi > Ascomycota > Leotiomycetes > Helotiales > Erysiphaceae > Blumeria > Blumeria hordei. Next base: position 8,392 of record OENG01000252.1, on the reverse strand, counting down.
TCTATCAGCCTCTTCGTTTCCCTGTATCCCGGAGTGGGCTGGTATCCACTGAACCGAGACTCGAGCCTTTTCTGATAGCGCCCTAAATTGGCGTACATCGTCGAGACTTGTAGTGGCGGTTCCCGTCAGCAGTGCCTTCACTACAGACTGACTATCCGTCAACACGTTGATCCGCTGCCTGCCGTTACTTCTCCCGTTCTCTCTCTCCAGCAATCCTAGCGCAGCTTCCAGGGCCTTTCTCGCCCCTATAATTTCCGCATCAAGCACTTCACCACCATGCTTGATGCCATATCCCTTCAAAAGAGTCTTTCCATCCCTCTTCAAGACGAACCCCCATGCTGAGCGACCATGCCCCTCCGACGATCCATCCGGGTAGGCACATATATCCGATGGTAATACACCTCTAAGGAACCGAATTAACTTGTCCTCCTCCTCTATCCTTGGGCCGAAGTTTGACAGATAGCATGGCGGCGGCAGAGGCTTGGCGTCTTCCGCGTCCGGGAGTTGTCGGTAGGCCCGCTGCACTCTTGACATCTGGATCTCCGGATTCTTGGGTGCCCGAGCATTTTTCTTGTACTTCCGTGTTCCATCGTTTGGACACACGGCGGCACGAGTCCGGAGCGGGTGACGGTTGTCCAGTGAGTGGAGCCGAGACGAAAGCCGTAATCGGTTCCCTTCCAGAATGATCTTTCCTGTTGGGGTACCTCCTTCGCGATGGAGAACAAGATTCGGTGTCGTTCTCATTACCGGAAGGGCAGCGCGCAGTCCCGTCAAGATTGCCTTGTCGATCATCTCGCAGAAAATGCTAGTCCGAGGTGTGATGATTCCCCTTCTGGTCGGACGTTTGAGGCCGGGCCACCAAACATCTGCTCCAAAGGTTGCTACGGGGACAATACACGTGTCTACTGCCCGAACCAGTGCTGCAGGAGCTGCTCCTCGATATGCTGAGTTGAAGCGGCGCATTTGCTGGGCTACCTTCAGAGCTTTTCCACACCACGTTGTGACGTGGTGTTTGAAGTCCAGTTGCGGGTCTAAGTGTACTCCTAGCCAGCGTATTTGGTCTGCTGGCTCGATAACCATGCCGTTCACATAAATGCCCACTGGCTCCTCGCGTTTGCGTCCGGGAAACTGGACTACCTCCGACTTGTTGGTATCGAAGGAGACTGCGTTGTTTCTCGCCCACTCCAGAAGATGATCAACTTCCTTCTGTACAGAAGCGGCTGACTCGGCTATGCTGCGCCCGAATCCTAGTATCCCGACGTCGTCAGCGTAGCTAAACCTCATTTCTGCATTGCCGCTTCGCATTGGCTCTGCCATGTACAAGAGGAAGAGAAGTGGCGATATCGGCGACCCCTGCGGGACCCCACACACCAACTCTTTCTGCCCTGTTACCCCTCCAGGATATCGGACTTGCACCTTTCGTTGTGCAAGGAATGATGTCGTCCATCGGAGAATTGAGTCCGGCCACCCCTGTTCTTGCATTCTCCTCACCAAACGATTGTGAAGTACTGCATCGAACGCGCCTTGGACATCCAGAGTCGTAAATGTGGCCGCCCATCCCTGGGTACTTGCCTCTTCGATGTCGTGGACTACGCAGTTGACAAGGTCGTTTGCGGATCTTTTGGGGAGCGCGCCGAATTGTTGGTCTCCAACAACGTCGAGCGTAACCGCGAGATGGGCCATCCGCTTCGCCAAGAGTCGTTCCAGTCCCTTACCCAAACATGACAGAAGTGCAATCGGTCTCCAGCCCTTAACAGTCGCTGGATCTCGGTTCGTCTTGCGGAGGAGCACCACTTCAGCCAGCTTGAAGCAGGATGGGTGGGTGCCGAGTCTGATGCAGGCGCGGAAGAGAGTGCCAACAAATGGTCCAATCGTCTTCCAACAGCTTCGCAGAAGCTCCACAGAGATCCCGTCTGCTCCGGGCGCTGTATTGGCACAGCCTATGGTGCACATACGAATCTCCTCGTCCGAGACATGGTCGTTCCAGGGGATTCGGTTGGTACTCGGCGCATCGAGTGGCGGTAGGTCGTCCGTCGCTTGGTGCCGTGCCAAAAGAGCATCTCGGAGTATCTCTGCCCGCTCAGCCGGATCGGAGTACACCTTCCCTTCGTGGTTGAGTGGAGGGGGCGTGCTTGCCTGCCTTGGTTCGGCCGAGCGCATCAGCTTGAACACGTCAGTCGGTGTTGTGATCGCTTCGACCTGACGCGTCTGGTGCTCTTTTCTTGCCGCTCTGAGGGTTGAACGCAGATTCTTCGAATGCACCCATCGTTGTTCCGGAGTTACTGCTGCACGATATTTCGTGTGAGCCAGCTTGCATTCCGGAGTCCACCAAGGTGCACATTTGCCACGTCTTTTGTTCCTTCGTGTTCCTGCTGCTTTGATAGCGTTAGTAAGGCCGGAACAGAGATCGTTGGCGTATTCATCCACCTGGCAAATCGTGTCCAAGACTAGTGGCGGGTGAGTGAACTGCGTGACGGCAAGGGCGAACCTCGGCAGGTTGCCGCGCGTTACCCTGATCGGCGATGGCTCCTGGTCCCTTTTTTCGAATCCAGTGGGAACTTGTCCTCGAATCGGAAGATGGTCGCTGGTTACGCACTCATTGCGATCCACCCATGCTTGGGCCCCGTTGACGTTGGTCCAAGCAAGATCCAGCGTGTTTCCGGCCCGATGCGTTGGCTCGCCCACAATCAGACAAGTGAGATTATGGCGTTCCGCCCATCTCTCGATTTCGATTCCTTGTCCGCGTGGGCGGGTGACCTCTGGTTGCCACGCGCAGTGCACCGCGTTGAAGTCGCCAGCCGCGACGGATCGGGGTGGTGGGTCCCAGCTGAGGAGAGGTCGAATTGCTGTCGGATCGTTTGGGTCTTTGTACACGTTGAGAAACGTGACTCCGTTTACCACAACCCAGCAGTAGTCCGCCGTCGGGGATTGCAGGGAAAGATTTGAGTTGCCGAAAGGATTCTCCTGTTAATTAGTGTGTAAGTCACTGCCCTGGGTCGAATATTTACGCCGCCATGTGGTGTATGGCAGTCGTATCCAGGGTGTGACTTCGTTTCCTTTGTGGCTTTGTTCCACAAAGGCTCTTGTATTAGCACCACATCTACGCCTAGCTCGTAAGCTCGGGAAAGCGCGATGTCGTGTGATTGGCCTCCCCTACCTACGTTGATCGACATAAAACTTATCGTAGGTGAGAGGCTAGAAGGGACCCGTGAGGGGCCCTTCAGGAAGACTCAACAGGATTCGTCGTTTCTGTGGCCGTGGCGTCGGGGGCGACGTCGGTCATTAGAACTTCGAAACTGTTGTTTGATTTCACCGCTGTTGGTGAGTCTTGCGTTTGCCTAGCAGCCGCTTGAACTGTTGCCTCAGCGCGACGGACAGCAGCTTTAGCCCTCACAACAGCTGCTAGCTCGCGTTGGCTCGCGATGCGAATATTGGCCAGTTGCTCTCTGCTTACCGGCCCGGACTTGGTGGGGCGCGCCAGACAGACTCGACTGTCGGACCTGTGCGGTCCTCCGCAGTTGCGGCACTTGGTGTGTGCACGGCACTCGTCTGTCGAGTGCATCGTGGAGGTGCAGTTCCAGCAAGCTTGGGCGCGAGAGCAACCACGCGTCCCGTGGAACTGCAGGCAGCGTTTGCATTGCTGCACAGTCTGTCGCGGTTTGTGTGGGACCGCGACGCCCGAGTCGTCGAATAGGCGGAACCCTTGTCTTGGTGCCGCTCCCTTCTTGAAATGGGCCAGCCATGACTTGTATGGCGCGTCTAGCCGGGTCTTCCCGTGGGGCCGTACCTTGACTGGAATGGCCTTGGTAACTCTCGAGATCTCCTCGATCACCATCTCTTCTGTCACTTGTACCCTTCCAAGAAGAGTGTGGATGGCAACGGGGACCGTCGAGATCTGGAGCGCCACAAGTTCGGAGGCCTCTTCTAGTCTTCCCCCGATGGGAAGGAAAGATTCTGCCGCGTTCAATAGAGCCTGGCGGGATTCCTGGTCCTTCGCTCGGAGCGCGAAACCTGTTGGGACACGGTATACGTGTTCAATTGCTGATTGGGTCGCGTTAGTGAGCTGTGCCACGGCTTCTCTGATGCCAGCTGGCGAAAGATTTCGCCACTGGTGTTTAGAATTTAGTCGGAGGAACAGTCGGTTATCCGGCGTGGACGAAGGGGACGTCTTGGCCGATTTCTTGGTCGGCGGAGTCGGCATTTTCGGGGTTCGACTTATCATCACTGGTGTCGGCTGTTTGGGTAGCCCTTTCCGGGCTACAGTTGCCCAGGTTGAAGTGACCTGGGGCACCGCGACGGCAGGATTTGCTGTCCTGGCGGTCGATGGTGGTGAGGGCCCGCTGTTGCTGGCCTGCTGGCCGATGGGGCGGGGGGAAGACTTGTCGGCACTGATGTGGTTCCAGTGCGCAGGAAATGGGCGAGGGCGCCCCTCAGACACACGTTCATCGCGTCCAAGTATTCTTTGTTATCTGTCGTTTTCATGGACAGGATAACACTTTCCAATGTTTTTAACACCGTTGACCCTATCTCGAGCCTGGCTGAGGTGTTTGCAGCCCGCTTTCTTTCGGCTTCGAGTAAAGCCTCTATTTCCGGCGGGTGAATTGGCGTGGTGCCGGTGGGAGCACCACCAGAAGAGTGGTTGTGGCACTCAGCCGTCCCTGGAATCGAGGCCGGGGTGGCTGAGGTCTTGAGACATTTGTTGCCTCTGCGCAGTCCGGGACTTCCGTTTCCCTCGCTGTATTTTTCTTTGGTGTCCGCTTTGCTAACGGAACCGCAATTTTTCGAGCCGCAACGTGTGCGGGCTCGGTCGTTGTCGACGGGACTGCTTTCTCGGCGACACTTTCTGGGGCAGTTGATGCCTTGCTGGTTATTATCTCGGCCCCTTTTGAGGGTCTGACTTCTACCAGTCGCGGTAGTGCTGGAAAGACTTGTTCTGCGTCTTCTGGACTGGATGATGCCCAAATTGAATCGGCGAGGGTTTTCAACCTGTCGACTTCTGCGTCCACCATTTCGACTTCGGGGACATCGTTCTCCTTCGCTTGGAGCGCAGCCGCGATGGCGTTCATGTTCTGGAGATTGGACTCGAGTCCTCGTCTTGCTAGCATATTCCTCGCGTGGTTTTGAATAGCCGTATTCCATTGGTAGGTTTTGCTGACGCGATCTTTGGCAGTGCCACTGACCGCGTTTTTGTGCGGTTTACGCGTCGGAGGCATTTTAAAAATGCCGCCGATGGCAAACAATTGCAATTCGATTCGATAAATAATGGGTGAAACGGGTGGAAGGGTGGAAATGGGCAAATTGAGGGTTCTCGAATTGTTTTTTTTTTTTTTTTTTTTGCTAATTTCTGGTCCTAAGCTAACGCTTTCTTATCCACAATGGGTCAAGGACCGGTGGAGCCGGCAAGGATCACTGCGTACAGGCCCAACTCATTCCAACCGCATGAACTTCTACTGAAATTGTAGAAGTTAACAGCAAAACTAAAATCAAAAACATAAATCAAAAACTGAAATCAAATTTGGAAGAAATACTGTTTGGTCCGGATCCCGCGCTTCTCGCCCGTTCCCTTTCCTGCCACATCCTCCAAGTGACTTTTTCCTATCTCCGCTGAGAGCGAAAGATTAGTTCGCAGATTACCTGAATTCAGCTGGTATCCTGCTATATATTTTGAAGCTTTTTTTTTTTTGTAGACTTCACCGAGGGTTGCTGTACCCTCAAACTTCTTCTTCGGATTCCAGGATTCCGAAACCCGATCCCTCGGCCATTGAGACGTCCTTCGTTGAGGCCATCGTTGCCTCTTCGGCCCTTTTGGCTGCAGCCCTAAATCGAGCCACTTTCGCGTACTCCCCTTGCTGGATCTGGCGGATCCGCGCGAGCTGCTCTTTTGGCACCGGTCCGGACTTGCTGGGTCTGGCTAAGCAGGCCCGGGAATCCGATCGGTGAGGTCCCCCACAGTTTCGACACCGGGTGAGAGCCTTGCACTCTGATTCTGAGTGCATGTTAGATCCGCAATTCCAGCAAGCTGGAGCGCGGGAACAACCACGGGTGGCGTGAAATTCAAGACACCGTTTGCATTGTTCGATTTTGCGACGAGGTCGGAAGAGCTTTGCAGCTCCAGAGTCGTCGAAAAGGCGGAATCCGGGTCGAGGAGCGGATTCTCGGGGAAAGAGCGCTTGCCAATTTGAGTAGGGCGCCCCTGGTTTGCTAGTCCCATGAGGACGAACCAGAAAGGAACCAGCTTGGTCACTCGCGTGACTTCGTCGGCAACCATCTTTGCTGTCACGTCGATGGGCCAGCAAGTGTTCGAATTGTCTCCGGAACGGTGGCAATTTGCATGGCAACCAGATTTGACGCTGGTTCCAGGTGTATTTCTAGATCTCTCCGCAGTGCAGAGGAATCCAAGAGCTCCTTTCGAGAAGCTTCGTTCTTTGCTGTAATCGCAAAGCCGGTCTTTACCCGCTGAACCAACGTAATATCGTTAGCAGCGGTTCCCAGCGCCAGAGACACAGCTGACCTAATGCCAGCTGGGGAGAGGAGACGGTGGGGTGGAAGTAGTCGAGGCGCAGAAAAAGTCGTGAATCGATTTTTGTCCTCGGGTTGGCACTCTTTGCTTTGGGGGCGGGCGGTGCTGCCTTTTTTGTCGACTGCCCAGCGCTGCGGGCTAGGCCTCCCGAGCTACGGTAGCCCAAGTTGTCTTTGGGGCCGGAGCATGGGTTGTCGTAGGGTTCTGAACCCTAATTTCTTGAGCCCTCGTCGGAAGAGGGTTGCTTGGGCGAGCAGGGAGAACCGGTGGTGTGGTCCCTGGGCCTGATTGAACAAATTGGCCGATGGCCGCTCGAAGGTAGACTTTGATGCCGTCTACGAATTCTTTGTCGTCGCCAATCGAGAGAGGCGAGAGTGCTGCTTCCACACTGCTAATTGCAGTGGAGCAAATTTCGATTCGGGCCTTAATTTGCGCCGTTCGACGCTTTTCGGCCTCCATCACAGATTGCAGCTCAGGAGGAAATTCCATCGCTGTTGTCGAAGCTGTGCCTTTGGAGGCTGGCACAGCGATTTTTCTTGCAGAGTTTTCTGCAGGTTCTGTCGTCTTTTCTCTCACGACCTCCTTTCCTTTCCTAGAGCTGCTTGCCACTGGGCCAGCTCGATGGGGTTGGTGGTCTCGGGACCAATTGTAACTGTCCTGATGGGCTCAGAATCAGTCATCTCTTTGTCGGGAAGATTTGTAGACTTCCCTGGGACGAAGGCCTCACTCGCAAATAGGCTTGATAGTTTTTGCGCGAGGCCAGTAGGTTTTGGACACAATGGTGTCCGTTCAAAGCCGACTGAAGTTGTCGGCTTTGGGCGATTTTTTCTCACCGGAGGCATTTTAAATACCTCGCGACGGTTAACAATTCGAGAAGTCAAGCACAGAAGTGATCATAGGAATGGAAAGAGGGAAAAAATGAATTTTCGAATTTTCGAATTTCTCGATTTGTGCGTTTGTTTTGTTTGTTTGTTTGTATTTAGGTTATCATCTGGAATTATATACTATAATTGGTTATGCCTGCATTTTACTGTTTGCGATATTAACGCTCATTATGTTTTATCTTGTATTTAAGATTAGATAACAAACAATGTTTGTAAGACGGGATGGGGAGATTACATGGTCTGGACGATGCAAACTTACTGAAAGAACACGAGCGAACTTGTACTTAAACAGAAGTAAGATCATGGAGGATAGAGCAATCAATCATCTTTCTTTCCCTTCTCTCTGAGAAAATATCGAATTCCCAATCCTGTGACAGGTGCCCAGCCTACTCAAACCATACCGGAGAACTCCATCCATCGTTGCCTTGTATTTATAGTATCGCCCGCACTGTCGCAACCGAAGTTTTGGCGCACGCAGAAAGCTCAATTCGAAAACTCATTGTCAGAATTCTAAAATTCACGCCCGTCGAGATTGTAACCATCCGCTACATCATCTGGTAACTTGTCCTGATCCCTCTCACGCCCATCCCAAAGAACTGTCTCCCAGGTTTGTGCGCCACGCTCTGCTTCCTCCGTCGGGTATAAATATCGGCGTGGGCGTGTACGTGGTGGTCAATGGAGGCCAGAGAATAGTGGATGAGAGGTGTTGTCATTGGAATGAGGATGTACTAAGTCGTACTTGTAAACTTAATGAGACTTAGTTAGGAGTCGAACTCGTTGGGAGCGAAAATTCGACATGGCGGAGAATTTTGAATCATTGCCTCGTGGGCCAACTTGTTCGGTATTGCGAAATTTGACTGAACTCAGCTTGGACCGCCTCTATTCATTTGCCAGTGTTCTTCTGTCGGATTCTTGGAAACTTGAATGTTTCTTTATCTGGCCTATTTTTGTAGTGCTTTGCAATCTCTTCACAATGATTGGCCCATTT
>OENG01000255.1:0-42831 GCA_900239735.1 Blumeria hordei DH14 | reverse complement strand
GGCGAAACATAACACCAAAATCGAATCACCTTCAATCTTGTCGCCTGAGATCTCCAATGTGCCATGAAGGCCAAAATGGAGTGGGCGATGAGGAGCTTAACGATATATGGGTCGAGAGCGAAATTGAACTAATGACTTGCAAGAAACCGGTCCAAGTCCGACCCACGGAACATGCCGTCCCGGGGCCATGCACCACAACTGGCATGCCGTTTTCCACCGGGACTCTGCTCCCGTGCGGGCTTCTGCCTTTTCGACGTGTCTAGTTTTGCTACCATCCATATGCCTCGTCGTAAAACTGACAGTGCACACGCTGTTTGGACTCCACGCCACTTGTGGCTGCTCCCTGTTGTAATCCTAGTCCGTGCTAACATAACGTAGAGACGTGCATGGTCTAGGTCATGGATTAATATAGTCGCTGTGCCTACACAATTGAGGTAAGCTACGTAGTGGTTGTTGAGATCTGTTGAGGATCAGGATGTTGAGAAGTGATAGCAGTGCACGGACCAGCTTCTCATATATTTAGACAGGTGGAGAGGCACTGCCCCAAAAGTGTCCAACATAGATCACACACTTTATCCAATATACTTTAGTAAATAATAATCCCTTCTAAAGTCTACAACTCAGTTCTCGAGCATTATATCACAACTGTCTCTAAGTCTATCCCAAGAATATCTCCAGTGCTCATCATTCACAACAGGTTACGACCCCGGCGTTTTCCTCTGCACACGAGTTAAACATGTCCAAAAACACTTCACTCGTCATCCTCGGCGAAACAGATTCTTTCAGCCGATGGGACGCATCACTTCGGGCACGATTGGCCAAACGCGACCTCACCGGCCACGTCATCCACGATGATCCCGACGTCGATCCCATCTTTCGACCGAGTGAACCAAAAGTGAAGATCAAATAACAAATGATGCCTGGGAGGAGATATGGAGGACTCACCGAAGAGCAGTCTTGACATGGAAGAACCATGAGACAGAGGCGAGGAATATAATCCTCGAACGTCTCAGCGAGAAAGTCTGGCCCAGGGACCACATAGGACTTTCCGCCAAAGCCCTGTACGACAGCTCTCTTCGCCTAGAAGAGAAATGTCCTCGGCCACCTACATCGATGCGCTCCGACAATTCCAAGCAGTCAAGTTCACCGACTCAATAGAGCGGTACTGCAACGAATTCCAGACTGCTTATCAGAATATGATCACCGCAGCTGAAGCCCTTAGTATGTCCGATGACAAACCAACCGAATGGGCCATTTCTGAGGCCGCAGCTGCGGGATTCTTTTTAGTCGGGACTATTCACGTCCCCTGGTTAAGTTCCTGGAGAGACAACAGAGCCATCGATGCTTCAGACAGACCGACATCCCTAAGGTCAATGATGTCATCACTTCGCACTGTCGCTGCAAACAATCATAGGCAAAACAACACCTATGAACCCATCCACAGCGCTTCCGCAGCCAAACCAAATCATCACCAAATCCCGACGCCAGTGCAAGAGATGTAAGCATAAACATACTAATAAAAAATGCTTCAAGCAACATCCAGAACTTGCAACTGGTCAGAAAGGGCAGAAATGGAAGGAGAATATCCAAAAATATGGTGAAATATTGGGAAAAGGGAAGGCAATCGCTGAGGCCAGCGACAGTGAAGATGAGGAATATTATTGGAGTCGAATGGAAGCGCTGCTTAGCGAGCCCTGTGACGGAAAATTATCAAGCGGAGTAGCTGCATCAGCATCCAGATACAATAAACTACCTATAATCTATGACACGGGTGCTTCGCACCACTTTTTGCCTGATAGATCCGTGTTTGCTGAAATATACAATCGACTAAATCCCTTTCGATTTGACCAAGCCGTAGGTAGATCAACGCTAACTGAACAAGGAAGCGCAACTATAAAGATCGGGCAACAACAATTGATTTTAAATGACTGCCTATACTCACCCAGATCGGCCTCTGGTATTGTCTCCGTAGGTAGACTACAAAGAATAGCAGGGGTGTTCCCTGACTATGCCAAAATGCTCCTAGTAAAACATAATCATGAACAGAGAGACGTGCCCATTGCCCGACTAATTCTCCACAACGACGTCTATTACATTCATCCCCTGTTACATGACAAGCGCATCAAAGATAAATCCATCGCAGCACCTGGGGTAGCGAGGATTCAGAAGACCAGCAATGCGCAACGCTGGCATCAAAGACTAGGACACATTGCGCAAAACATTCTCAAGAAGACAAAAGATCACTCTTTAGGACTTGAAGGCATTGACACAAGTGATCTTAAAATATGCGAAACATGCCATCTAAGCAAGGCTCAACAACATGTGTCGCGGGACCCAAGGCCAACACCGTATGAGCCATTGGACGAAGTATTTGTGGACACCGTAGGTAAACTAGTCCCATCTGTCGATGAAAAGCAGTACGCCGTAATAATCACTGACGCGAAAACTCGCATGCATTGGGTACTCACCAGCCAACAAAAGACCAAATCGCCTCAGCATTAGTGCAATGGGTTAAAATCATGCACCATATTTATGACAAACGAGTGCGAACTATCTTTAGAGACGGAGGATCCGAATTCTCTAAGACAAAAGTCTTTTGTGAACAACATGGAATACGTACCCATACGTCAGCTCCCTACACACCAGAACAGAATGGAGCATCAGAAGCTGCCAACAAAGTAGTTCTCAGAGTAACGAGGTCCATCCTTATAGATGCAAATATGCCTCCATGTTACTGGTCCTACGCGATGCAACATGCATGCTTCATTCTCAATAGGTTATACTGCTTACGAACAAAAAAGATCCCCATCATCGACTTCTTACAAAGCCTACGACAACCGCACATGGATAAAATTGATCTCAGGAATCTACCACGATTCGGCTGTCGAGCATACAAATTAATCAGTCCTAAACCAAGCAAATTTGAACCAAGGGCAGAAAAAGGGTGGTTCCTAGGCTTCGAAGTAAACACTTCCAAGAACTTCCTCATACTCCATCCACACAAAACTCCAACCAAAGGATGGAAGTGGATTGTCAGTTTCACTCCACACGCAACATTTAATGAAGATGTTCTATTGGGAGATGAACTAGACCAAATAAACAAGGAAAGAGCCACAAACTACTGGAAAACGATCAACCAATCACACCACATTAGGCACATACCAAAGTCCTTCATTGCCGCACAACAAACTGCCCAACCAAGATGCGTCAACATCAGATCCTAACAATCTGCCATTAAACGCATCACCGCCAGATCTGAGTCAATACCCAGGAAACATACCTCAATCTGAGCTAAATAACGACCCAATACCTGCAAATAAACCTCCGCCACCTAACAATACATTTATAACGCTACCTTCTCTTGAAAAGAATGACAAAACTTACGTTGATCAGCCTCCAACCACCCCTCCGGTGCCTCAATCAACCTGGCAGCATATGAGTCCCAATCCCTTGGCATTAATCAATCCGCAACCGGACCCATCGGAGTCAGATATAAACTCAAACCCTGACATAAGCGATCCAATGAGCTCAACTCTCCTGAAAGTGATTCGAACACTATCCAAACACAAAATCACCAGAAAATCAGGAAGCTCAGAAATACGATCGTATTATGACAGGTTGGGACCCAATACCATCAATAGCTGGGCAAAAAAGGCCACATTCACCGGAGACTGGGTTAATACAACAGAAAGGTAGCTCAGAAATAATCAATATAAACAATGGGGCAGGTATTGGAAAAGTTGACATATCAAATATCTCTCGCAACCAAACAGATAACGCACAAAGTTCCGAATCAGAACTACAACCAAATGATTTCATCATGACTGGTTGGGATCCAGTCAAATCCCAAGCTGGCCAAAAGAGAGCCTGCTCGCCAGAGGGAGACATGATGCGTACAAAACGTGGACGAGCAGTAAAACGAGTTGACTATTATCGCCTCCATCATGGAAAGTCAGCACTTGAATCAAGTGACCCAAAGACCTGGGAAGAAGCGATGTCCAGCCCAGAGGCTCAAAAATGGAAAAAGGCTGCAAATGAGGAAATAAAATCACTCATTGACACAGGAACATTCGACATAATTAAACGCGAAAAATTACCAAAAGGTCGAAAGCCAATGAAATGCAAATGGGTCTTCAAAAAGAAGTACAATGCGGATGGAAGTGTTGATAAATGGAAGGCACGATGCACCGCAAAAGGATTTACTCAAAGACCGGCATCGACTATCAGGAAACCTTCGCCCCTACCCGAGGCCTGAAACAGGTAGGATTATGTTAGTAATAGCCCATTACCTTAAATGGTACAGATGTCAAGGTGATGTTCCAACAGCCTTCCTCGATCCAGACCTCAAAAAAGATCTATACATGGAGTTACCAAAAGGATTTAAAGAGGGAAATTATGTCATCCGCCTAAGGAAAGGACTTTACGGCCTCAAACAAGCAGCAGCCCTCTGGTACGATGACGCAAGAGCAACCCTAGCAACACTTGGCCTTCATCCAACAACATCAGACGTGTGCTTATATTCAAATGCGCAAAATGATCTATTTGTACTCCTACATGTAGATGACTTTCAAGTCATAGGACCAAACAATACAAAAATAGAATTATTAATGCGAGCATTAAACAAAAAATATAACCTCAAACGCGTCAACACAAACTTATTTCTTGGCATACACATCGAGGAAAATGAAAATAAACTCGAACTTTCTCAGGGCCAATACGTCCGCACCCTTCTAAAGCGACATGGATTAGATGACTGTAAGCCAGCAAATACACCAATAGAAAGGCTAATTGAACCCAACGGTTCTCAATGTTCAAGGCAATCACAGCTAGAGTACAATTCGATCATCGGAGGTCTCCAATACCTAGCCAATAACACACGTCCTGACATTGCCTTGCTGTAAATACCTTGCAAGATTCTTAAACAATCCATCCGCAGAGCACATCTCAGCTGCCCGCCGCATCCTTGCTACATAGCCAAACATCCGGATAAAGGCATCACATTTACCAGAAGCAACGAGAAACCAATCCTCGAGGCATACTCAGATGCAGATTTTGCAGCCGATCCCTCGACCAGTCGGTCGACATCCGGGACATTAATCAGGCTTGCATCTGGACCTATCTTCTGGAAATCACATTTGCAGCGAGAAGTAGTTCTCTCAACGACAGAAGCAGAGTATCTTGCAGCCACAGAGACCTGTCGACAACTGCAATGGATCAAATCTCTATTTGAAGAACTCAAACTCACAAAGCTCATAGAAGGAACGGAATGTACCAACCTGTATGTCGACAACCAATCAGCACTGTCTCTGATCAAAACCATGATAACCATAAGCGATCCAAACACATAGCACTGAGGAACCACTACTGCAGAGAACAGTACAAAAATTGTCGCATAAAAGTCACATATATTCCATCATTAGACCGACTCGCAGATCCACTAACAAAACCAAAACCCAAACACAAATCCACTGAGAAACAGTCACTTCTGTGTCACAATTGCTCTGAGCCAGCACATCGACAGAGGGAGTGTTGTAATCCTAGTCCGTGCTAACATAACGTAGAGACGTGCATGGTCTAGGTCATGGATTAATATAGTCGCTGTGCCTACACAATTGAGGTAAGCTACGTAGTGGTTGTAGAGATCTGTTGAGGATCAGGATATTGAGAAGTGATAGCAGTGCACGGACCAGCTTCTCATGTACTTAGACAGGTGGTGAGGCACTGCCCCCAAAAGTGTCCAACATAGATCACACACTTTATCCAATATACTTTAGCAAATAATAATCCCTTCTAAAGTCTATAACTCAGTTCTGGAGCATTATATCACAACTGTCTCTAAGTCTATCCCAAGAATATCTCCAGTGCTCATCATTCACAACACTCCCGCGCTCCAGCTTGCTGGAACTGCGGATCTACTATCCACTCTGAAACAGAGTGCAAGGCCCTCACACGTGACGGCTGTTAAGCCGAAAGACTCCTGTAGCCTACGCCGGCTAGCGCAGGCTGTGGCACAAGGGGAAGGTCTCGGAAGCCAGAGAACTTCGAATATTCTCAGTGAACCTTCTGGAAACACACTGAAGGTTCATGTGAATAACAGGTGTACCGAGAACCTTCTAGGTAGTTGTAGGAGCGTCTCAATTATTCAGGTCACAGGGAGAATCATCTTAAAAGGCAGTAATTTAGAATGTACATATATGTAGACTTTACTTTGAGGAATTCTCTCTCCAGAGAATTATAATAAATATACTCTACCTACAAGATCGCTCATGCACCTCGTACTGAAACCGTGACAACACGCTGTCGCAACTGTGGGAGACCTCACCGATCGGATACCCGGAACTGCCAAGTTAAACTAGAAAGTCCGGACTGGTGACAAAAGAGCAGCTCACGTGGATTCGTCAGATGAGTAAGGGAAGTTCTCTAAGGTGGCACGAGCTCGGGCTGCGGCCAAAAGGGCTGAGGAGGCAATAATCGCCACGGCGAATGATGTCTCGATGGCCGACGCAACAGGTTTCGCAACGCTGGAACCTGAAGAAGAAGTTTGATGACACAGCAACCTTGAAGATGTCCCTTTTGGGGCTTTACTAACCAATCGCGGGATACCGGCTGAATCAAAGGTTCCTGCTGACTCATCTTTCGTTCTCAGCGGAGACTAAGTAAATTTGTCATTTGGAAGGTGTGTCGGGCAAGGAAATGTGTGAGGAACACATTGCTTAGGTTCCAATTGGAGGAATCTTCTGGTTTCCAGAGTTATTTTGATTTTTTTGATTTTTCGTTTCTGTTTAATCAGCTGCACTTTTGACAGCGATTCACGAGTTGGAACGAGTTAGACTGTAGGAGGGCAAGACTGACACCTGTACGCAGTGCCCTCTACGAACCTGGTAGTGAAATGTTCTCCCAGAGCCAAGTTCAGTCAAATTTCGCAATAACGGACAAGTTGGCCCATGAGGCAATGATTCAAGACTCTCCACCTAGTCAAATTTTCACACCTGAAGAGATCAGTCACCACCAAAACCCCATCAAGTTTGCAGGTACGACTTAGTACATCCTCATTTCAATGATCACACCTTTCGTTGACTTTCTCTGGCCTTAATTGACCACCACGTACACGCCCACGCCGATATTTACACCCGACGGAGGAAGCAAAGCGTGGCGCACAAACCTGGGAGACAGCTCTTTGGGATGGGCGTGAGAGAGATTAGGACAAGCTCACAAGGTGCTGCAGATGGTGGAAACAATCTCGACGGACGTGAATTTTAGAATTTTGACGAGTTTTCGAATTGAGCTTTGTGCGTGCGCCAAGACTTCGGTTGCGATAGTGCAGGCGACACTATAAACATCACCGTGGTTGGATGGTGCGGTGGTACATCATCTTGGCTGGTTTCTCAAGTAAGGTCTGGATAGCTAGGACACATATCCCACCCGAGACAGGAGACCGCTGGTTCGAATTCGGCAAAACTGAACCACATTTCTCGCGGTGCTGGTATGCATGGATGATGAAGGCATGCTTGAATAATCAAAGGTTTTGAATATCCCTTTGATAGGTACTTGCAGAGGAGGGTCGACTTTTTGTGTAAGCGAACATACTTCATAGTGGTATTTGCAAATGAAATCCAGAGTATGAGTGTCTCTAATGTCAAAAGAGTCATCCTACATGTATAAATAGTACCGTTCATGTGTCATAGCTAGATAGCTGCATATACATTTAATGATTTTTTAAAAAAAAAAGAATCAATAACTCTCTAAGTGTAACTTGCAGCACTAGAATAATGACAGGGTATCCCAATAATGAGTTGTGTGAATCCTTCGTTGCCTCATACAAGTAGGACCTGATTACGTAGGGTGAGGTGCTTCTGCAGGGCTCCTGCATCCGCATCACGACCATTTCATTGGGACACAAGACATACACAAGTAGCAGTTAAGCCGAGGCGAGTGAAAATGAACCATAGGACTGTTTCAATATCCTTGATACAGCTTCTTTTTTTTTTTAAAATCAGCTCATGTGTGTTCAGCTATAAAGCTATGACACATGAACGGTACTATTTATACATGTAGGATGACTCTTTTGACATTAGAGACACTCATACTCTGAATGTCATTCGTAAATACCACTATGAGGTATGTTTGGTTACACAAACAGTCGACCCTCCTCCGTAACTACCCACCAAAGGGAAATTTAAAACCTTTGATTATCCAAGCATGCCTTCATCATCCATGCATACCAGCACCGCGAGAAATGTGGTTCAGTTTTGCCGAATTCGAACCAGCGGTCTCCTGTCTCGGGTGGGATATGTGTCCTAGCTATCCAGACCTTACTTGAGAAACCAGCCAAGATGATGTACCACCGCACCATCCAACCACGGTGATGTTTATAGTGTCGCCTGCACTATCGCAACCGAAGTCTTGGCGCACGCACAAAGCTCAATTCTAAAACTCGTTGTCAAAATTCTAAAATTCACGTCCGTCGAGATTGTTTCCACCATCTGCAGCACCTTGTGAGCTTGTCCTAATCTCTCTCACGCCCATCCCAAAGAGCTGTCTCCCAGGTTTGTGCGCCACGCTTTGCTTCCTCCGTCGGGTGTAAATATCGGCGTGGGCGTGTACGTGGTGGTCAATTAAGGCCAGAGAAAGTCAACGAAAGGTGTGATCATTGAAATGAGGATGTACTAAGTCGTACCTGCAAACTTGATGGGGTTTTGGTGGTGACTGATCTCTTCAGGTGTGAAAATTTGATTAGGTGGAGAGTCTTGAATCATTGCTTCATGGGCCAACTTGTTCGGTATTGCGATACTTGACTGAACTTGGCTCTGGGAGAATATTTCACTCCCAGGTTCGTAGAAGGCACTGCGTACAGGTGTCAGTCTTGCCCTCCAGTTATTTTTCATTTCTAGTGCCAGGCTTTCACCCTCCATCCAGTGGACATGACACGTATGGAGGACATCTAGAATACAAGTTCCTCCATTTTCCAGCAAAGCCCTTCCGGTGCCTGACTTTTCCTGCTACGTGCCTCACGCTTGTTACATCAGGTCGAATAGGTAGGAACGCATTCACCATGATCTAAGATCATGCATTGAGGGAAAACCTTCGTGGGAAAACCTCAATAATTCCTCCTGTACTCTTTCACGACGAGCAGCCGTAGTCCCCCTTAAACCGGCCGTGTAGGAATCCAACCTACCACTTCTAGAAATCACATCTAGCACCCGACCAACTGTGCCAACGGCCTGTTGAAAATCACATATCATTCTTCCCAAATTCTCCCCTGCATTGCGCTCAACCCCCATTTGAGAGGGCTGAAATTCCGATATCGAGAGCTTAAAACCGAGGCATCGGTGCCCTAGCTTTTGTCGTACATTGATCGTTGTCTGTGTGAGGCGTCTTAGTTCGCGCCGTCTTTGGAATGTGTCGAAAAGTTGAGAATGTTGATGTCGCGGTCGAGGTGCCTGTCTTAAATGAGGCCGAGCAAGTGCCCAGTCCTGCACGCAATGTTAGTAAGGTTGAAAGCGAAAGGAATATTACCTTTGATTTTGGGAGGTTTTTGGTGAGTCGTAAAGTCTTCCCAGCCAAACTCAATCGGGAAGTTGTTAGAAGACTAAATAGAAGAGACCCAAACTTTTGATCTATCGTGCCGTGAACGGAACCTAGCCTGTATGTCAACCGAAATCGACTGGGCCACGCTCAGCAAGCTGCTGTTGCTTTTTGTGTTGCACGATTTGACTAGGCTCATAACCTTGTAGCCCTCCAGTTATTAATTCTATTATTGTTAAAACTATAAGCATATAAGCGAATTCTGTAATTTGAGCGACAATCCATTCAGATCATGTGACCTTCTCGACAATATAGCCTACAACTCGACCGGCAGAGTTTGAGTCCAAGTCACATTATCTCGATATTATTTCTCCATACCACCTACTATCCTCTACAACAGTCTAGTAATTACGCATACTTTCACAAATATTACGCTAACAATCTAAAAAATGGAGCATTTAACAGAGTTACTTCAAGAAATCTCCCTAAAGCCAATTGATTCAATAGTCAATCGATTCCGGAGCAACATCAAGAATGGCAGTGATCACAAGACCGGTGAGTTTTACTTGCTAAGTTCAAATATTAAGACTAACAGATAAGCAATATCTACATTTTTAAACGATCTAGTAAATCACTGCGATCACATCAATAATACTTCCACAATAGAGACTGCGAAGCGTTATCTCTCCACTACTAATTATAAATTATCGTTCAAAGAAGTCCCTGTCACGGCATTTGAGAATCTAATTGCATCAATCAAGAAACCCGCCAGAAATAAAAAGATTTTGACAATCGTCATTAATATCGTCATTGAACTAAACAAAGAAGATATATCGATTCCTTTGGCGCTTCCTCAGCACTCCTCGGTCACTAAGTTGAAGAAGACTGAAGAAGCCTCAGGATACGATAAGACAACAGCCACTCTTACAGATGCGCTCAAATCCGAAACCTCGGGCAAGATATACAGAAATGTCGATGGATTCTGGGATTTCAATTTTATAAAAAAAAAACATGGTCTGGGCTAGTGGACCGTATCTGGTACAGCTATCGCGATAATGGGCAATGCGGAAACGAAAACGTTTTCTCATCGAACATGGATGAAGATGCTTTGAGAAGCTGGCTACACGCATTTCGAGATCGTTACCTGATTCAACTAATGAAAGAACAAGATTTCATAGAAAGCAATCAACCTGCCGTGAACAGAAGACGGAACGACCCCCTCGTGCGGGGTAAATTTTGTCATACTACAAAGCCTAGTCAACTTAAGGGTGGCAAAAGCGAACGAAAATTAGACTTTTTCATAGAGAGTTCCGAAATCCCTGATTGTGAGATCCACAACTGGAGAGATGTTAGAGTTGTTGGCGAAATAACATCGTCAGAGAAACAAATAGGCATAAAGTTCAATCAGTTAATGCGATACGTCCGCGAAATATTCTACTCGCAGCCGTTGCGTCGATTTGTGCATGGTTTCTGTTTGCACGAAGACCACATCGAGTTCTGGATTATTGATCGATCAGGCGCATACAGCTCTGGTAAATATGATGTGCTGGAAGACCAGGAAATGCTAGTTCGAGGGTTGTCGTCGTATATGCTCATGAGCGACGAAGAGCTCGGGCTAGACCCAGTAATTAGTTACGATGACGCCGACCGATGTTTCCTCACCTTAACGAGTGACAAAAAACGAACAGAAAAACTTGAGGTGAAAACTACGCCTGTCGCTCGACCGGAGACGATAGTCTCACGAGGAAGCACGTGCTTCAAGACAATAGACGAAAAGTATCTGATCAAATTTTCTTGGGGCACCGGTGCAAAAGAAAACGAAATCAAATTTTTGAAACGTGCCAAAAAAATACCGGGCGTTATCCAGATGATGAGTTCAGGGAATCTCTATAAAATCGAAAGTCACCGCAAAGGTGTTCAATTCTCGGGAGATAAATTATGGATATTTGAAGCCAAAGACCAAGTCCTAGCCCTCGGTAAAAAGGAGACAATCTTGAATGAAGAGTTCTTCGTGAAACGTGAACTGACTTATGCCAAACTTACGCCGCTCGGTCGCCTCCTTCAATCATCGGTAACGGCTCGGGAATTTGTGGGTGGTATACGTGATGCCATTATTGGGCTTCGAAACTTGCATGAAAAAAACATCGTTCACGGAGATATTTCATCAGGAAACATCATTCTGACTGGGCCGGATAAAAAGGGTAAGACGAAAGGAATTCTTATTGATTTGGACATGTCTTCTTTGCGTGAGAATGAAAACGAGAAGAATTTGCCAAGAGCCATTACTGGTACCAGAATGTTTATGGCGTTAGAGTTGTTGGAATCCATTGCCGACAACAAGTTAAGTCTAAAGCAAACCTATCGTCATGATCTTGAATCATGTTTTTACGTCCTCATAGTCGGATGTATTACCTACGGCGCCAAATCTATTCCGGAAATACTTCAACATTGGTATTCAGATAATGCAGATATTTGCTATGCTATGAAGTTAAAAATGATGAACAATTTCAGAAAGAATATCATAGACCGATTCTTGCCTCAGTTTGAAGGTGTCGAGGAACTGGCCTGTGATCTTCATAAAATTCTGTTTGGAAATAAATATATTGGACACGGGTCACCAGTAGATCCGAATATTCTGTATGATCCTATAATTGATGCCTTCAATAAAAATATAATGAAACTTGAAGGTAAGAAAGATTTTCCATGAATCTCAAAGTTCTTCCCAGCTTTTATGCAATATGCTTACTTACGCTTTATTCACATTAGCCTATGTTTCGGATAAGAAAAATAACGATAATATTTGGTAAAAAATAAGGAGGGATTCACCGAGAGAGTATAGATGATCACGCCTAGTTAAAATTGAAGAGTTGATGAAATGCGCTTGACGACGGATTGTAATCTTAATCTTTCAAATAAAAGATGGCCATCATTAAGATTTATCAATTTGAATGGTGCTAATCAGATCAGGATCAGAACCCGACAAGATTTGTATTCCTGAATCATTGTCTCGTGATTCATATGTATTCAATTCTTCTAACATGATCGTAATATTATTGTCAGAATAGCATGCCAAGCCGGTAACTGACATATTTATGTGGTTGCTTCAGGGAGAACCTTAACGTTAAGTAATTTTCAGCTAGAAAACAATGTGCTTCTGTACAACAAACTTGATGTGATATGTTGATTTTATGTTATACTTGTGTCATAGACTATCTAGAACATTGAGCTCCTCTCCAACCCCGGCCACACCTTGCGCAATGATCCTTGCCTTTTAAGTTACTTGAAAGATGATAAATATATTGCCCGTAATGGATGGCCAATCAGCTAAGTATTTACCCAAGAAATTCGGCCGACTTTTTACGGAACCTTCTACCCAAAAAAGATGAAATGGAGACTACGTGCGCGGGAAACATCTTAAAAAACCTGCAGCCCCAGCCAGGCGAGGTCTACATACCGGGAGTACATGAGTTGCGCTAATTTATCTATATCTCACTTCTTTGTAACATTCGAGGCCGACTTGATCCAATCCACCAGCTCCATATCGGGTGCTGGGTACGCTCCGGAAACTAATCGGATGGCTTTTCTCCATGATAAAGAGTTGACGATGAAGAGGGCTTCGAACCTGACATCTGATTGATCGTGGCTAGCTTTATGATTATGGTGATGGGGGGATGTGTTGAGAGATAAAGATGATATTGACCATGAAAATATTGGGAATCCTCATGGAAGTGAGGACTTTATCACTCAACTTGGCTCTGCTGACTTTACAGTGATAGCTGGAGGTTTTTAGGGGACACCACTGACAGATGTTGAGCAAAGTCTCCCAGGTGTAATGCTGGAACGGTGTCTGGAGGAGAAGGATTATATTTTGGCTATGATCTGTTTGGATAATATACTGTAACGTAAGGAAGCTATTTCTAGATGTAATCATGATATCATCATCATATGTCAGGTGTTTGATGTGTGTAGATATGTAAGCTGAGAAAAATGAGGAAGAGATTCAGACAGACAGACAATTATATCTTTTTAGTTATTTCAACTGAAAGTTCCTGGACAAGCTTTTCTTCCAGACACCTTAGTGTCAATAGTTAAAGCTTTCGAACCAGCTCAAAAGGTTCTACTGGGCTAAAACTAACTATCTGATGAGAATGGTGCCGGCAAAGACGAATTCTTCACCTTCCAGTGGTGCCGGTGTAATCGCTCAGTATGCTCTGCATATCTGGGATAGCCAAGAAGAATCGCATCCGAATCGAAGTTGAAAGCAACCTCAAGCTTTTCTCCATTTGACGACCTCTCGACAGTGTCTTTTTTAACATTCTCATCTGAGTCCTCAACCTCTTTCCAACCACGCCTCACCTCGCCTCAACAACCAATAAAGAAGTTACTCCAATTGCAAACAGGAGCTTGCCCCATTGATCACCGGCCAGCACTCACTACAAATTTACGACGCTACGAATACCCGCAAGGAGGAAATTAAGTCATAATATACAAAGCTGGGTCATGGTTTATGGAGGACTGATGCTCTAATGGAGTTCTACATCTTGAGGAAGGATAGGCGGCTGAGATGTGGTGCGAGAGGGGGAACAGGTTTCTGAAGACGACGCTGGGACTGACATTTTAGAGGGGTTTTCAACTTTGGAACGTTTGTGGGCGCCAAGACCAAAATTTCGGCTAATTAGCCAGGAGGGCTTCTTTTGTCGATGAGTCAACGGCACTCCCCAGCGCCCTGGACGGCACAAAAGAAGTTAGGCTAAGCTACCATACAGCAATCACGCTCTGTCAAGACTTTTCTGACATTCCAGCACGACCTTAGGGAAGGAGTTGGAAGGAGGCTAGAAAGGCAGAGTGCGAATTTCCCGAGGTACACACAAGTCTGCAGCGCCCAGCTGGCCGGCCTCTTCGAACGCTTCAGAAGGGGCACTATGTCTTCGGATTTAGTCCTAATGTCGGTATTAGGAGAGCTCCGCACCCAGTGGTTTTTGCGATTTTTCCCGGCTGCCATACACCCGCAAATGGCCATCGTTTCGTTGGCTGGAGAGGGGAGATAATGAAGGGCAAAGGGCTCCTCTAAGTGTATGATCGAATGAGGGCTTGTGAGGGGTGGTACTGTTTCAGGGGAGCTGTATGGGAGGCATAGGAGGGGATATACTACTGGCATAGGTATCCTTGGCCTGTAGGCAGAGAGGACCTGCATGTCCTACATAGTCTTAGACTCAGACAGGACAATAAAATGATTTAATAATAATAATAATAATAATAATGATGAGAATGGTGTTTAAGCCTCACCGAAGTTTTGTTGATTGAAAACAATCCGTTTGCTATCGTGCGACAGTTTAACCTCTGGCTAGAAATAACTTGGTAGCTATAAACAAAATGTCTCTTTAAACAGATGTCTTAGCCACATCTTCGGAGGGTAAGACCGAACACCTGTACGCAGTGTCCTCTACGAACCTGGGAGTGAAATGTTCCCCCAGAGCCCAGTTCAGTCAAATTTCGCAATATCGAACAATTGGCCGACGAGGTAATGATTCAAAATTCTCCGCCATGTCAAATTTTCACCCCAAATAGTTTGACTCCTACCTAAGTCTCACCAAGTTTACAAGTACGACCAAGTACATCCTCGTCTCAATGACCACATCTCTCATCAACTATTCTCTGGCCGCAGCTAGCCATCGTGTACCCGCTCACGTCGATATTTACACCCGACGGAGGAAGCAAAGCTTGGCGCACGAATGTGGGATACGTTTCTTTGGGATGAACGTGAGAATGATTATGATAAGTTTATAAGATGATGCAAAGGCGAGATATAATCCTCAACGGGCGTGAAGTTCCGAATATAGAGAGAGAATTTTTATAAATTGAGCTTTGTGCGAGTCAAGGCTTCGGTTGCGAGAGTGCAGCGACATTATAAATACCGCCATGGTTTGATGGCGCAGTGGTCGGCCTCCCGGTGATGTTCTATAGTAGAGGTTGAGTAGTCTGGGCACCTACTCCACTTGGGAAGGAGACACATCAGACTACATTTCGCGCGGAGAAAATTCAGTGGATAACTCAGGGTTTTTGAGACGTTTCCCTGGATGGGTATTCACGGCTGAGGGTTGGCTTGGGGTGAAGAAAAATCCGCCATAACTTCGCAGTGGTACTTGCAAATGAAACCCGAGACATGAGTGCTCTTCTTGTAAATTGAGTCATCTTTTATGTACATTTTATCTGATAATGTGTCATAGCTAGATAGCTGCATACGCATTTAAAATCTGATGTAAAAAAAGAAAACAAAAGGAAAAAAAAGATCTTAGTCTCAGAAATAAAAACTACATAACCGTCTTCGCTAACCACTGAAGCCTAGTGGGACTTAACAAGGAACGCATAAACCCTGCCTAAGGCATTTCTTCAGAATCCTTATAGCATGCCACTTTCTATACAGAGCACCAGGATGGCATTTCCCGTGTGGTAGCACCTGCATTGGCACCTCACTATCCAGGTTCGGGCATTGATGCTTGAGCAATCAGACATACGAAGGTTGTTTACAATTTCCTCTATGGCTAACTATCAAAGTATCACCTCAACTATTTATACAATTACTGTTAAATGGCAGGGTGATCTTCAATAGTACTCTATACAAATAGCCGTATATCTCGGTTTATAGAGCTCCACTAGAATAGATTTGTCATCATGGGGGATCACATGACGAGCTCGCTATGAACACGCTTGCTAGGTCCCACTTTAGTTATGAGTCAACACATCTTCCTTTCAATCGAGCATAAGGAATAACTCCATCCACGCTTTGTTTTCCCAAGCTAAGATACATCTTGTGACTCTATTATTCGACTTTTCATCGTCCCGAGACGTTAAGATGCCCCCCGGGAGGCGTAAAATCCCCACGACACTCGTGTCCCCTGCTCGAGTTGTCTCGTGCGCAGTCAAACGTGCGAGGCCTCGCCCTCCACTTCCAACTGTTCAGGAGGAAGTTATCCTAGCAGCCGCGCTGAGAAGCAACAATCTCCAGCTGAACCCATCTACATGGACTCAGAAGACGAATTCATGGACCTCGGATTGGAACCGAATTTCCTTCCAACTCTTCCTCGGAAAACCTTCCCCTCTCTTCAACGCCAGCTCCCGTATCGGTAACAGCGGCCCTATCGCATTCTCAAATAAAACCCTGAGAAGAGATTCCACCCAGGGTCTCTCCAGATCTATCCACGCGTCCACCAAGGACAACGTTGCAACTGAGAAGCAACCTTCCTCAACTCTCCCGCGATCTAGCGCGCGTACAACAGCGCGGACTATCGAACACCCCTCGGCAGCTATGACAAATAACATAGCTGCTTCATTGTTGGCCTGGCAAAACGCTGGAGCCCAACATCTACGTGGTCTACCGCCAACAATGCGGCGGACCTCAAGGCTATGTGACGCGAAGCGCAGCTCGAGTCATTGCAGGCCTCCCCGTCTTCGAGCAGTCTCAAACTGCTCCAAATGTTAAAGTTGGCGCACAACCAGCCCCACAACCAGAACCGCCCGCAAGTTCTACTTACGCAAATGCTGCGAAGAAAAACTTGTCCGTACCTGCACACCTTCCAAAGGCTACGCCCAGGGTTACAAGTCCAAAGAAGAAAAACAGGCCGGACTCTAGAGTTATGATACGTCTAGCGCCCGACCACCCTCTGAGATTCCAGGATTCTCTTCTGGTCCGTACAAAGCTGAGAAGCTTTCTCGAAAAACCGGAACTAATCAAGGACATCAGGTCGGTCCCTTCTGGGCTAGCCCTTGTGGCCCCCTCTTCCGATCAAGCCCCAGAACTCATGCAAGCAGCCCTTGCTCTACAGCCGCCACAGGAGTTGTGCCGATCGAAAGACAGGAAAAACGAGAGAATTTCTCCTCAGCCCAGTCCCAAATATGGGTACAATGCTTCTGGATCACCCGAAGCCCTTTCTGATGCTGAAATTCGAGAAGAGCTCGCAGCAGCAAAAATCGACACAAAATCGATTTTTTCCATCAGCTGGACACGTAACTCTCTGGCATCCCCAGAATGGGAAGGTACTCTACGACTAGTAGTGGCAAAGCCAGCCGCAGATAAACTCCCCTCCAGCGTCCGCCTATTTGCTCGGTCCGCCAAAATTCGTCCGGCTGACAATCGCCCACGCCTCCAGGTCTGTCAACGCTGCCATGGATATCACAACATCAATGCCTGCACCCGGAGAGCTCGATGCGGACTTTGTGCGTCAGACTCACACAAAGGCCCTTGTACGACACCCATAAAGTGTCTTAATTGTGCTGGCCCGCACGTGGCCTCTTCCACTGGATGCCCGCGAGACCCTTCCGAGCTAACGGAGTATTTGTTCGCCCAGACAAAGAGAGAATGCGGGTAATGCGCCAGGAAGGACACAAGTCCTGGCTGGCTCTTAACCCTCCCCGCCCGCTCGGAACCCCCCGCTGGGTCGCCTTCCACACAACCCTCGGCACCACGATTCCAGCTCCTATTCTAACAATAGGCTCAGCATCTAGGTTTGCTCCCCTGATTTCCCTTGAGGAGTCACTATGAGGGACCGTAACAGGAACCGAAGAAAGCAGAAAACCCCAGGCCTCTGCTTCTTCCAGATCAACGTTGGTAGACGTGCCTCTGCGCACGACGCCGCCCTAGAACTGGCCTCAAAATGTGGGGCTAATGTGGTACTAATCCAAGAACCTTGGGTTTCTACTGACCTTTCCCGTAGACTAACAAAGACTCACCCAAGATTCCAATGTTTCTCTCCACTTTCCAACTGGAATATTCGGCCACGGGTGATGACTTACGTCTGCAAAGAGCAAGGGTTATCCCCCTTCCAGCCAGCTTTACACTCGCGAGACCTATTACAAGTCGTTATTCCGCGCAGGAATAAGCGTGCGCTCGCATGCTGGAACGTCTACAACGCCCCAATCGGAGCAACTGACTCCGGGGAAGGTCTAAAGTATCTAATTAACAGCACAGGGTCACCAGATATACTCGCAGGGGACTTCAACATTCACCACTCATCCTGGGACCCGAAATCTCGAACCGATAGCGTGGATGGCGACTCCCTGCTATCATGGACAGCCTCGAAGGGGCTCACACTCTTGAATCACCAGGGGGTCCCTACACATGACGCCGGTGCCGCTCTCGACCTATGTTTTTCCGGAACAACGTGAGTGCTTCTTGCGAAATTCGACAAGATCTGGAAGTCGGCTCCGATCATAGGACAATCCTCTGTCAAGTATTCGATTGGGAAGCCGAGACACCTGTACCAGGTAAGCTCCAGTTTGCTGCCTGTAACTGGGAAACGTTTCAAGACTTCGTGACAAATCGGCTTGCAACACCTCCCTCCCATATCATTGAAGAAGAGGCCGCAACCATTGTCGACATCATCGCAGGAGCTCTCCTCGCTGCCTATCCAAGAGAACGCAAACAAGCAACAAAAGCTGGCTGGTGGGGTAAGGAGTGCACTCAAGCCCATTTAAACTTTTGCAGAGCTCGTCGCGCGGGACTATCAGCAACTTCTGAACGACGTGCCTTTGGAAAAGTAGTGAGGAAATCAAAGCGGGAATTCTGGCACAACAAAGTAGAACAAGTCTCCAACCTTAAAGAGGCCTACCAAGTCACGCGCTGGCATAAAAGAGAGGCGCAATACCATACTCCCCCACTAGAGGGACCATCGGGCCCGATATTCCATCCAGCAGAGAAGGCGCAGCTCTTCCAGGAAGCACTTCTTAGCCGTCATCTTAATCAAGTAGATCTTGATGATGCAATCCCTACAGTGGCAAAAAGATCTATTGCCTGGCCTCCGCTGACAGACGTAGAGATCTACAACTCGTGCTGCACTGTCCCGACATCCGCTCCTGGACCCGACAATATTACCGCAACAGTACTTCGGCGCGCCTGGCCAATAATCGGTCCTAGAATAATCTCCTTATTCCGCCAATGTGATGAGTGGGGGATACACCCTAGCGCGTTTAAGAAGGCTAATGTTGTTATAATACCAAAGTCTGGAAACCGCAATCGAGCTCTCCCAACATCATACCGCCCGATCGCTCTTCTATCGTGCCTTGGTAAGGGATTGGAGAGACTTGTGGCGCGTCGACTTTCATTCCTAGCGCTGAGATATCAGATTCTTTCCCGGGATCAGTGTAGCGCAGTCCCTCGGAGATCAGCTACCGATCTCACCACTGCATTGTCTTGCGATATTCAGGACGCCTGGGCCAAGAAACATGTAGCCGGTATGGTTACTGTAGATGTTAAAGGCGCATTTGATGGAATTCAAAAAGGCCGCCTGTGTCACTGCCTACGGAGTCAAGGGTGGCCCTTCAATGTAGTACAATGGGTGTCCTCTTTTATGTCCGAACGAGAAGCCTCAATCACGCTATGGAATTATATCTCCGGTGTTCAAGATACACTGCGGACTCCCTCAAGGGTCCCCAGCTTCACCTATCTTATTTTTACTGGCAATTGAAGGTATGCTCCATCTCTCCCCAAAGCGTTTCGGCTATGCAGACGACGTTGCATTTATAGCGTCCGCACCGACTCTCGCCCGCTGTGGAGAGCTACTTCAGACGCAGTTAGACATGACCCTCGCCTGGGGACTTGAGAACGGCATCGCTCTCGAAGTCTCAAAAACGGAGCTACAATATTTTCACCGAAAACATGGATCTCCACTAGAGCCCAGCGTATATGCAGATGGAGTAGAGATCACACCAAATACCCACACGCGCTGGCTTGGAGTCATCTTCGATCGGAGCCTCGGGTTTAGAGAACATGTCCGACAAGCCTGTGGAAGATCCTTGGCTATTACAAGCCACATTAAAAGTCTTTCGAGAGTCACTCGAGGAATGAGCCCTCTTCTTTTGAGACAAGCGCTCCAAGGAGCAGCTTTTGCGACCTTGCTCTACGGGGCTGAGACATGGTATTCCAAAGGAACTCCGAAAGGACTGGTCCGTCGGATCCAACAACGAATGAATGATGCTGCCCGCGCAGCACTGCCTGTATACCGTACCACACCAGTGGCTGTTCTTCTGCGCGAAACAGGTTGGGGGCCCGCAAAGGCCTGGCTTGAGCGCATACACGATCGCCTCGCCCTCCGCACTGCGGCAGCAGATCCCAGACACCCTCTTGTAGACGGTGGAATTCCTCAAGAATGTGCGGGGTCCGACAAAGGATCTCCCCGGAGCTATCAGAAGATAATATCCCCCCCCTTGGGAAGCTGGACGTGATGAATGTTTGGAAAAGATAGGCGCTGTTGGCCGAACAGCGGGAGTCTATTCCTTCACTCAATGGTACGCCAGGCAACCCATGATGGATCTTTTTGTTTTCTCTGACGGTGCTCTGATTGAGAATCAAGCAGGAGCCGGATACTTAATTAGACGCGGCACGAACCATGAAATTGCCCGCGGAAATATAGCTCTAGGTGCCTCTGCAGAAGTGTACGATGCGGAAATCACTGGAGCAACAGAAGGTCTAGCAGCTGCCCTCCTTAATCCCATGGCCTTTTATGCAACCAACTTAACCATATGTCTAGATAACCAAGAAGCAGCTCTTCGACTCCTCTTGTTAACACCTACTGCAACAAGCTCCCGCCGGATTGCAAAATTTCGGCAGCTAGCAGCTAGCTGGACGAAAAGAAAACGAGCATCCTGTACTAAAGCAGGAGCAGTCAATGTTAGATGGTGCCCCGGACACTCTGGAATCCCTGGAAATGAAGCAGCAGATGCTCTAGCGAAGTCGGCTTGTCTAATGAGTGCGCCATCCCTACCTCCATCCATAGCAAGAGCAAAAAGAGAAATTTCTCTGTTATACAACGCCTCTACTACCACTTACTGGGCTCAAGAAGGCTCAATTGGATATAAAGAACTAGGGATTGGCCCTAGTCTAGGAATATCCCCAGAACTGAAAGGACTAAGCCGGCGTGCACTTGGGACGCTAATTGCAGCTCGCTCCGGACACGGAGATTTCGCACAGTATCATCGGCGTTTCACGCACGAAGATGCCTTAATGACTTGCTCCTGTGGCGAAGAAAAAGGTTCGGACCACTTCTTTCACTGCAGCATAGGAAGAAGCTGGGCTCGCCTCAGTGGTGGGCCCCGACATCCCAGCCCTGGTATTAAATGGGTTCTTGGCACGCCCAAAGGCGCACTCGCCTTCGGAAAATGGGTTGAGCTGACGAAGCTCTACGACAAAATCCAACAAGTGAATTAGATATTTCCCTTGAGATTTATGATATTGCGTGAAATTAATGTTAGATGGAGGGATTTATTACTGCTATTAATTTCTTTTGTATTCTGACCTTTCTTTTTTGGAAGTTCCCCTCACTATTTCGCAGTCTGTGGTGTAATTTCAAACTACTTATAAATAAGAAGTAAAGTCCCGGGTAGAGGGAAATTTGCTACATTTAAATTGGAAAGCAGAGTGGCGGACAGCTGGTCGGACTCTTCTGTAGTTTCTAGGTGCTGTAGGGACTGGGCCGTCCAGCACGTGACTAAGGTCACGAGCTGTAGACAGGCACGACGTTAAATTTAAACTAAACTAAACTAATTATGAGTTAACACACATTTTTTCATATCACATCACATCACCAACAACCTTCGTACAAAAGCTACCAACCGGTGCAATGGCCCCTGCTGTTGCATCGTCATTGTCAACGCCCTCCAATCCTGGAGGGCAACTTCACCCAAGCCTGCTTGGCATTGTGAATGCAATGCAAAAAGCAGAACAACAACGGAAAGAAAGACTGGGTATAGCCCAGGAATTTCTAGAACTAATCGACTCCTGGGCTAAGAGCAAAGGAGAGAAACAAGCAGCAGCAGTCGTCGCGACGCTGATGGAAAAGATCACGCCTGTAATAACTGCCTTTGCAGTAGATCAGGCAGAAGCAGCCAACCTACTAAGTAAGAAACCTCCCACTATGGCAAGCACTCCCAAACCAGTCGCCCTAGGAATATCACTGCTGTTGAGATCATAGCCACGCCCTTCCCTCAAAGCCCCAAGACACCAGCTCGCCCTGGGTGACAGTAGCCCGCAAAGCGGCCAAACTACCGGCGCCGCCTAGCGTGCAAGTTCCGCGAAGGCCTGCTCCAGCAAGCAGCCCGAAACCTCAGACAATCCCAAAGGAGGACAAGCGCTTGTTCTTACAACTGAGGAAAGATCACCACTGGCACAAGTTATCGCTAGTCACGATTAAGAAAATTATCACCGAAAAAGCTGGGATAGCAACTTCTGCTATCACGTCCATGTACCCAGTCAGGTCGGGGATCGCTCTCGAATGCGCATCAGATGCATTGAGAGATACAGTCATGGGAATTGCACCTCTCCTACAGGAAGACAATACTGTGATCGAGGCAGCGTCCAAATGGACGTCTTTGATAATCCCGCATGTACCGTTGTACATCAGGACGCTTGAAGGCAGCATCCCAGTCACCAACGAAATGGTGAAGAACGAGTGCCAAGCAGTATGCGGCGCCACACCAATACAGGTAAGGCCCACAGAAACAAAGCTGGGGCAATATTCAACGAGCTGGATTGTTCATTTCCAACAAAAACCAGAAAACACAAAATTTCGGCTATTTGACGAGAGCGGACCAGCCATTCCCTTCTCGCGCCGAAGACCAATCGAGCAATGCCAATGCTGCTGGAAGATTTCACACAACGCGTTCCTGTACCAGGAGCCAGCGATGTGAAAGATGCGGAGGAACCCACGAGACATTGGAGTGCCAGGCCAAGGTGCTAAAGTGCTCTAATTGCGCGGGACCTCACCACTCGAATGAGGGTAGCTGTATGGCTAGGCCAAGACGACAAAACGGGATAATTCTGCCCCGCACCCCCGCAGAATTACATATCATAAGAGAACGCGGACATCGTGAATATCACGCTGCTCTAGCGTACTCGGAAAGGAAGGGCAAAGCGGTTGAAACCGTCATTGCCCAGGACTCAACAATGTCGTGTTAATGTTAGGAAACCCCTCAACAAAAGCACCAAAAGACAAGTACAACACCGTCCACTTTCACCAAGTGAATGTCGGAAGGGGTGGGGAAAATACGGATATAGCATTGCAGCAGGCATGGGATGCCGGTGCACATGTAGTCATGGTACAGGAACCATGGACAAGAAAGAAAGAGGGGGTTTTATAACAAAAAGTCACCCTGGCTACAATAGCCATATACCATTCGGAGGAACAGACATCCGGCCCCGCGCGATTACTTTCACGCGCAAAGGTAGTCATGCGACTCAATTCTTTCCACCGTTGTCAGGCCCGACATCTGATTACTGCTTTGTAAAGATGGGCGGACTGACCTTTGTCAATGTATACCGTGCCCCAGGCACTAGTGGAACCTTGGAGCCCCTACTCCGGTGGGAAATTAGAGGTCTAGTGATTGTTGGAGGCGATTTCAATTCTGTGTCACAGCATTGGCAACCGCTAGCGACAAATCAGTACGGCAATGGTAACCAAGTTATGGAATGGGCAACAGCCCACGACATGGACCTAGTCAGTATTGTTGGAGAGCCAACGCATAGGGATGGGAACGTCCTAGATCTAACGTGGAGCAACACGGCCGCTATAGCATCAGTGTCCAAACGTTACCACTGTACCTCAGATCACTCGACCATCGAAGGTACCGTGCTTAACCCTACAGTGTCAGATCTCTCTGGAATTGTAAAGAACATTCGTGTTAGTGACGCCAACTTGAAGGAATTTAGCCGATGCGTTAGCCAATGGACCAAATCTGGCCCTCTTGACAGTGTCGTCAACATCGAAAACTTCACAAATGATCTCCTACAAGCACTTGGAGATGCGCTCAAGATTGCAGGGAAAGTCCCAGCCATCGAAAGCGGAAGAACTGGGCCATGGTGGACCGATGAATGTCGCACAGAATGGCAAGAGTACAAGGCAGCGAGAGACAACCCTGACCTCGCAAAAGAGGCCCGCAAAGCTTTAGAGCCGTGGTGCGAAAAGCCAAGCGAGAGTACTGGAAGAGGCAAGTAGAGGCAGTGACTACTGACGCACAGGTATTCAAGCTCATGAGATGGGCTAAGCCTCGACCAGCTGCTGAGCCCCTCCTCTGCAGATTGACGAAAACCGGTGGCTTTCTGACCGCGAGAGCGAGCTAGTGCGCTCGAGACACTCTCTTGGCTAGGTTTAGCGGCGAGAACGACATTTCTATCTGGGAGAACGGACAGGAGGAGCGTATTCCATGGGATACGGAATTATCACTGGACGATGTGACAAGCGCCACTGTCTCCGTCAACGATACGGCACCGGGAGCGGACAAGATAACGGTACGGTTACTTAAAGCATGCTGGTCCCATCTAGGACCTCTCGTGAAAGATCTTTACCAGGCTTGTCTAAAAATCGGCTACTTTCCTGCGGCTTTCAGGGTGGCAGAAGTTGTGCTTCTTCCAAAGCCGGGTAGAAATCTGTCAACTGCCAAGGGTTGGCGACCAATATCTCTGTTGTCGAGCTTAGGCAAAGGACTTGAGCGTCTAGTTGGTAAGAGAATGGCATGGCTGACAATAAGTCACCAAGTCGTTCACCCACAACTATTCGGCTCCGTACCAGGACGATCTGCAGTCGACCTTGCATCCTGTGTAATCCATGATGCTGAGGCAGCCATGAGAAGTGGTAAGTGTGCGGCTATGGTCACACTCGACATTCAAGGTGCATTTGACGCAGTCCTTCACAACCGACTGCTCAAACGCCTTCGAGAACAAGGCTGGCCACGATCTTGTGCCGGTTCATTCAGACATTTCTTTGCCAACGAAAGGTTCAGGTCAAATACCGTGGTGGAATCACAGAAGAGAAGATACTGGAATGTGGAGTACCTCAGGGCTCGCCACTATCGCCACTTCTTTTCATGCTCTACATCGCTGTGCTTTTTGATGATCATGGTCTAACGAGTAGGTTTGGTTATGCTGATGATGTAGCTATTGTCAGAATTGGAAACACCGCGGCGGATGCTATCTCCGCAGCTCAAGACGACCTCGACAGCTTAATTCTTCTCGCAAGAGAACACAGGATTGATTTTGACCCAGCAAAGTCAGAACTTCTAGTGACCGGAGGAGGGCCTAGAAAGAAAATCAACGCGGCTGATCTCTCCATCTTGGTGAAAGATCGCCGGATCGAACCGTCACCTCATATCCGGTGGCTAGGAGTCTGGCTTGATACCCAGCTAAACTTCAAGCATCATGTACAGAAATGGACTGGAAAAGCTAATCGTCTAGTACATTTCTTACGACATATAAACGGAGTTCAACGCGGTGCAGCAACCGGTCCTCTGATTCGTGCGGTACACGCTTGCGTTCTGAGCACAGCTTTATACGGAGCAGAAGCGTGGTGGCCAGGTCTCACTCGAATAACCACACTGCGAGATAAAGAAGTCGGCACTGGAGTAGGCTGGCATATATCTCTACTGGACAAAACGATAATGAAAGCTATCAGAGTAGCACTCCCAGCGTGGCGTACCACTCCCAATGGCGCTCTTCATCGTGAAGCGGGAATACCCCAGGCATCGATAATTCTTCAGCAAAAGATGCTGCAGTCTGCAGCTCGCATGCGAAGAATGGATATCTGGCACCCTCTAGCCCTTCGAGCGGCTGAGGATCCGAAAGAGACAATAAGACGCTTAGGTCTTAGATCTGTGACGGTCTTAAAGTGGCGTTTTATTCAAACTGAACTCAGAGCTAGATACAAATGAAAATCTTAAAGTAACAAGAAGAGACATGACTGAAAGCCGCCTATTTATTTACAAGACTATGATCTCGTTCCCTCATTTCATACCATTCTCAAAATAGATCATGACCTGTCCTCCGACAAACACCAGCATCTCCGTCTATTTTAATTTAGCTTCATTTTAATGTTACCAATTTTAGTTATTAAAATAGTTATGATGCATGTGGCTTAGATGACTCACGACTGGTGTTCGAGTCGTCCTGTCTGCAATCTAAATTTGTCATTTAAGAATAGATTTGCATGAACTGAGCCAAGGCCTATACTTGGGTCTATTGAGTCGTGGAGGGGTTCATGACATGTATGGTGTTTAACATGGTTGGAAGAGTTCAAGCCTTATTTGTTAGGCAGCAGCCTAATGATAACCAGGTATGAGCCTGTGACAAGATCGGGGACAAAGAGATTGTTTGTTCAGACAACCAGAACGG
Organism: Blumeria hordei DH14; assembly: GCA_900239735.1. NCBI lineage: Eukaryota > Fungi > Ascomycota > Leotiomycetes > Helotiales > Erysiphaceae > Blumeria > Blumeria hordei. The sequence continues at coordinate 16,157 of OENG01000255.1, read as the reverse complement.
TACATGACACGCCTACAAATGAGTGTGCGTCGAGTTCCGACAGCCGAAGGCCCGGGAAAGCTATACTTCCCACGCGGCACCCCAGCATCGATTCCATGTAGTCGAGAAAATGAAGCTAGGTCTGGAAGCATAAAGCGGTGGTTAGCCTCCCGTCCAGCTAACACAGTCTTCGCTTTCTCTGATGGATCATCATCGGGTCGCGGAAAATCAGCCTGGGGATATGTAGTATACCAAGGAGGCAAGCTAGTTGCAAGTGGCTCCGGTCCACTTCCTGGAGCAGAGGTATTCGACGCGGAAGTTGTGGGTGCCATGAAAGCCTTGAAGGCTGCAATAGAGGTAGGAGAAGACTTACTGATCTGCATTCTTCTGGACAACCAAGCGGCCACCCAGGCGCTCGAAAGAGGAAGATCTAACTCCTCGCAGTCAGCGGTGGACAAATTTTCGTCGCTGAGACACAATAAGCGTGTGGAAATACGCTGGATACCCGGTCATGTGGGGATCCAAGGCAATGAAGAGGCCGATAAGCTGGCCAAATCAGCCTTGGGAGCTCCCAAGAACCGGTCACTAACCTCAGCTGTGCCCAGTGGAGAAGATCAAGATGTAACCTTTGCGGCACTAGGGAGATGGGTTAGACTGCGCAGCCAAGAGCTCGTGGAAGAGTGGTGGCAGAAATATCGACCGAAACGATACAAAGACCTGGACCTATTCATGCGTTGCAAAAGACCACCGGAACTAGCTTTACCAAGATGGGCGTACCATCGTCTTATTGCGGCAAGAACAGGCCACGGGGACTACGCCGACTACCATCGACGTTTCAAACCCGAACATGAAGATCTGAAATGCGTTTGCGGCCGAGAGAAAAGGCCCTGGCATTTTTCAGAGTGCCGACCTGCTTTGCTACGTTGGAGAAGCTATGAGAAAATGGCCTCACCTGGGGCCAGGGAAATGATAGGGGAGAAGGGATGGCAGAAGTTCATTCAATTCTTAACAACAAGCAGATGTTACAGTCTGCCGAAGAATGAACAGGGTGGGAGGTGACCATGCTGAGATGGTTCCAGACCCGAGAGATGGGTGTGGAAGATAGGGATGCGGCGCAGGGCACCGTAACTCAGACATATACTGTTCCTTTTGTTTTATTTCTATTCTTTTGTCGCTTCTGGCTCCACTGCCAGTCATGTAGGTAGCAATGAGCTTTCAGAGCCCATCTACCCGTGTCACGTCTAAATAGATGTTAGGTTCTACCTGTCACGTAAAAGATTTCAAATTCAAATTCAAATTAAACTTTAGTTATGAGTCCAGAACTGAAAGGACTAAGCCGGCGTGCACTTGGGGCGATAATTGCAGCTCGCTCCGGACACGGAGATTTCGCACAGTATCATCGGCGTTTCACACACACGAAGATGCCTTAATGACTTGCTCCTGTGGCGAAAAAAAAAGTGGCGAAAAAAAAAAGTCGGACCACTTCTTTCACTGCAGCATAGGAAGAAGCTGGGCTGGAGGGCAAGACTGACACCTGTACGCAGTGTCCTCTACGAACCTGGGAGTGAATTATTCTCCTAGAGCCAAGTTCAATCAAATTTCGCAACTAACAAACAAGTTCCCATGAGCAATGATTCAAGACTCTCCACCAAATCAAATTTTCACTGACCTGAAGATCAGTCACCACCAAAACCCCATCAAGTTTGCAGGTACGACTTAGTACATCCTCATTTCAATGATTACACCTCACTTTCTCTGGCCTTAATTGACCACCACGTACGCCGATATTTAACACCCGACGGAGGAAGCAAAGCGTGGCGCACAAACCTGGGAGACAGCTCTTTGGATGGGCGTGAAGAAGATAGGACAAGCTCAAAAGGTGCTGCAGATGGTGGAAACAATCTCGACGGACGTGAATTTTAGAATTTGACGAGTTTTGAATGAGCTTTGTGCGTGCGCCAAGACTTCGGTTGCGAAGTGCGGCGACACTATAAACATCACCGTGGTTGGATGGTGCGGTGGTACATCATCTTGGCTGGTTTCTCAAGTAAGGTCTGGATAGCTAGGACACATATCCCACCCGAGACAGGAGACCGCTGGTTCGAATTCGGCAAAACTGAACCACATTTCGCGGTGGCTGGTATGCATGGATGATGAAGGCATGCTTGGATAATCAAAGGTTTTAAATTTCCCTTTGGTGGTAGTTACGGAGGAGGTCGACTGTTTGTGTAACCAAAAATACCTCATAGTGGTATTTACAAATGAATCCAGAGTATGAGTGTCTCTAATATCAAAGAGTCATCCTACATGTATAAATAGTACCGTTCATGTGTCATAGCTAGATAGCTGAAAACCATTAAATGATTAAAAAAAAAAATAAAAAAGAAGCTGGGCTTGCCTCAGTGGCGGCCCCGACATCCAAGCCCTGGTATTAAATGGGTTCTTGGCACGACCAAAGGCGCACTCGCCTTCGGAAAATGGGTTGAGCTGACAAAGCTCTACGACAAAGTCCAACAAGTGAATTAGATATTTCCCTTGAGATGTATGATATTGCGTGAAATTAATGTTAGATGGAGGGATTTATTACTGCTATTAATTTCTTTTGAATTCTGACCTTCTTTTTTGGAAGTTCCCCTCACTATTTCGCAGTCTGTGGTGTAATTTCAAACTACTTATAAATAAGAAGTAAAGTCCCGGGTAGAGGGAAATTTGTTGTGAATGATGAGCACTGGAGATATTCTTGGGATAGACTTAGAGACAGTTGTGATATAATGCTCGAGAACTGAGTTGTAGACTTTAGAAGGGATTATTATTTGCTAAAGTATAATGGATAAAGTGTGTGATCTATGTTGGACACTTTTGGGGCAGTGCCTGACTACCTGTCTAATACATGAGAAGCTGGTCCGTGCACTGCTATCACTTCTCAACATCCTGATCCTCAACAGATCTCTACAACCACTACGTAGCTTACCTCAATTGTGTAGGCACAGCGACTATATTAATCCATGACCTAGACCATGCACGTCTCTACGTTATGTTAGCACGGACTAGGATTACAACACTCCCTCTGTCGATGTGCTGGCTCAGAGCGATTGTGACACGTAAGTGACTGTTTCTCAGTGGATTTCTGTTTGGGTTTTGGCTTTTGTTAGTGGATCTGCTAGTTGGTCTAATGATGGAATATATGTGACTTTTATGCGACCATTTTTGTACTGTTCTCTGCAGTAGTGGTTCCTCAGTGCTATGTGTTTGGATCGCTTATGGTTATCATGGTTTTTGATCAGAGACAGTGCTGATTGGTTGTCGACGTACAGGTTGGTACATTCCGTTCCTTCTATGAGCTTTGTGAGTTTGAGTTCTTCAAATAGAGATTTGATCCATTGCAGTTGTCGACAGGTCTCTGTGGCTGCAAGATACTCTGCTTCTGTTGTTGAGAGAACTACTTCTGCTGCAAATGTGATTTCCAGAAGATGGGTCCAGATGCAAGCCTGATTAATGTCCCGGATGTCGACCGACTGGTCGAGGGATCGGCTGCAAAATCTGCATCTGAGTATGCCTCGAGGATTGGTTTCTCGTTGCTTCTGGTAAATGTGATGCCTTTATCCGGATGTTTGGCTATGTAGCAAAGGATGCAGCGGGCAGCTGAGATGTGCTCTACGGATGGATTGTTTAAGAATCTTGCAAGGTGATTTACAGCAAAGGCAATGTCAGGACGTGTGTTATTGGCTAGGTATTGGAGACCTCCGATGATCGAATTGTACTCTAGCTGTGATTGCCTTGAACATTGAGAACTGTTGGGTTCAATTAGCCTTTCTATTGGTGTATTTGCTGGCTTACAGTCATCTAATCCATGTCGCTTTAGAAGGGTGCGGACGTATTGGCCCTGAGAAAGTTCGAGTTTATTTTCATTTTCCTTGATGTGTATGCCAAGAAATAAGTTTGTGTTGACGCATTTGAGGTTATATTTTTTGTTTAATGCTCGCATTAATAATTCTATTTTTGTATTGTTTGGTCCTATGACTTGAAAGTCATCTACATATAGGAGTACAAATAGATCATTTTGCGCATTTGAATATAAGCACACGTCTGATGTTGTTGGATGAAGGCCAAGTGTTGCTAGGGTTGCTCTTGCGTCATTGTACCAGAGGGCTGCTGCTTGTTTGAGGCCGTAAAGGCCTTTCCTTAGGCGGATGACATGATTTCCCTCTTCAAATCTTTTTGGTAACTCCATGTATAGACCAATTTTGAGGTCTGGATTGAGGAAGGTTGTTGGAACATCACCTTGACATCTGTACCATTTAAGGTAATGGGCTATTACTAACATAATCCTACCTGTTTCAGGCCTCGGGGTAGGGGCGAAGGTTTCCTGATAGTTGATGCCGGGTCTTTGAGTAAATCCTTTTGCGGTGCATTGTGCCTTCCATTTATCAACACTTTCATCCGCATTGTACTTCTTTTTGAAGAACCATTTGCATTTCATTGGCTTTCGACCTTTTGGTAATTCTTCGCGTTTAATTATGTCGAATGTTCCTGTGTCAATGAGTGATTTTATTTCCTCATTTGCAGCCTTTTTCCATTTTTGAGCCTCTGGGCTGGACATCGCTTCTTCCAGGTCTTTGGGACACTTGATTCAAGTGCTGACTTTCCATGATGGAGGCAATAATAGTCAACTCGTTTTACTGCTCGTCCACGTTTTGTACGCATCATGTCTCCCTCTGGCAAGCAGGCTCTCTTTTGGCCAGCTTGGGATTTGACTGGATCCCAACCAGTCATGATGAAATCATTTGGTTGTAGTTCTGATTCGGAACTTTGTGCGTTATCTGTTTGGTTGCAAGAGATATTTGATATGTCAACTTTTCCAATACCTGCCCCATTGTTTACATTGATTATTTCTGAGCTACCTTTCTGTTGTATTAACCCAGTCTCCGGTGAATATGGCCTTTTTGTGCCCAGCTATTGATGGTATTGGGTCCCAACCTGTCATAATACAATTGTATTTCTGGGCTTCCTGATTTTCTGGTGATTTTGTGTTTGGATATTGTTCCGAATCACTTTCAGGAGAGTTGAGCTCGATTGGATTGCTTATGTCAGGGTTTGAGTTTATATCTGACTCCAATGGGTCCAGTTGCGGATTGATTAATGCCAAGGGATTGGGACTCATATGCTGCCAGGTTGATTGAGGCACCGGAGGGGTGGTTGGAGGCTGATCAACGTAAGTTTTGTCATTATTTTCAAGAGAAGATAGTGTCATAAATGTATTGTTAGGTGGCGGAGGTTTATTTGCAGGTATTGGGTCGTTATTTAGCTCAGATTGAGGTATGTTTCCTGGGTATTGACTCAGATCTGGCGGTGATGCGTTTAATGGCAGATTGTTAGGATCTGATGTTGACGCATCTTGGTTGGGCAGTTTGTTGTGCGGCAATGAAGGACTTTGGTATGTGCCTAATGTGGGTGTGATTGGTTGATTGTTGTTCCAGTAGTTTGTGGCTCTTTCCTTATTTATTTGGTCTAGTTCATCTCCCAATAGAACATCTTCATTAAATGTTGCGTGTGGAGTGAAACTGACAATCCACTTCCATCCTTTGGTTGGAGTTTTGTGTGGATGGAGCATGAGGAAGTTCTTGGAAGTGTTTACTTCGAAGCCTAGGAACCACCCTTTTTCTGCCCTTGGTTCAAATTTGCTTGGTTTAGGACTGATTAATTTGTATGCTCGACAGCCGAATTGTGGTAGATTCCTGAGATCAATTTTATCCATGTGCAGTTGTCGTAGGCTTTGTAAGAAGTCGATGATGGGGATCTTTTTTGATCGTAAGCAGTATAACCTATTGAGAATGAAGCATGCATGTTGCATCGCGTAGGACCAGTAACATGGAGGCATATTTGCATCTATAAGGATGGACCTTGTTACTCTGAGAACTACTTTGTTGGCAGCTTCTGATGCTCCATTCTGTTCTGGTGTGTAGGGAGCTGACGTATGGGTACGTATTCCATGTTGTTCACAAAAGACTTTTGTCTCAGGGAATTTGGATCCTCTGTCTCTAAAGATAGTTCGCACTTGTTTGTCATAAATATGGTGCATGATTTTAACCCATTGCACTAATGATGAGGCGATTTGGTCTCTTGTTTGGCTGGTGAGTACCCAATGCATGCGAGTTTTCGCGTCAGTGATTATTACGGCGTACTGCTTTTCATTGACAGATGGGACTAGTTTACCTAGGGTGTCCACAAATACTTCGTCCAATGGCTCATACGGTGTTGGCCTTGGGTCCCGCGACACATGTTGTTGAGCCTTGCTTAGATGGCATGTTTCGCATATTTTAAGATCACTTGTGTCAATGCCTTCAAGTCCTAAAGAGTGATCTTTTGTCTTCTTGAGAATGATTTGTGCAATGTGTCCTAGTCTTTGATGCCAGCGTTGCGCATTGCTGGTCTTCTGAATCATCGCTACCCCAGGTGCTACAATGGATTTATCTTTGATGCGCTTGTCATGTAACAGGGGATGAATGTAGTAGACGTTGTTGTGGAGAATTAGTTGGGCAATGGGCACGTCTCTCTGTTCATGATTATGTTTTACTAGGAGCATTTTGGCATAGTCAGGGAACACCCCTGCTATTCTTTGTAGTCTGCCTGCGGAGACAATACCAGAGGCCGATCTGGGTGAGTATAGGCAGTCATTTAAAATCAATTGTTGTTGCCCGATCTTTATAGTTGCGCTTCCTTGTTCAGTTAGCGATGATCTGCCTACGGCTTGGTCAAATCGAAAGGGATTTTGTCGATTGTATATTTCAGCAAACACGGATCTATCAGGCAAAAAGTGGTGCGAAGCACCCGTGTCATAGATTATAGGTAGTTTATTGTATCTGGATGCTGATGCAGCTACTCCGCTTGATAATTTTTCGTCACAGGGCTCGCTGAGCAGCGCTTCCATTTGACTCCTATAATACTCCTCATCTTCACTGTCGCTGGCCTCAACAATTGCCTTCCCTTTTCCCAATCTTTCACCATATTTTTGGATATTCTCCTTCCATTTCTGCCCTTTCTGACCAGTTGCAAGTTCTGGATGTTGCTTGAAGCATTTTTTATTAGTATGTTTATGCTTACATCTCTTGCACTTGGCGTCGGGATTTGGTGATGATTTTGGATTGGCTGCGGAAGCGCTGTGGATGGGTTCATAGGTGTTGATTTGCCTATGATTGTTTGCAGCGACAGTGCGAAGTGATGACATCATTGACCTTAGGGATGTCGGTCTGTCTGAAGCATCGATGGCTCTGTTGTCTCTCCAGGTGTTACGGCGAGGGTCAGATGATGATAAGATCCCCGTCTGCTAAGATTGGAGATGGGTGGTCGAATGAGCTGGCGAGATACGAGGAGGTCAAAACTGAAGAACTAGAAGCTGGGACTGGAGGACGAGAGATCAAGACGAGTAGAAAGACGAGTGCGATTTTCAGACTATGGAGATATAAGATTGAGAAGCTGGAGAACTACTTCGTGGTAACTCCAGCTTCCTTAAGTACACTAGACTACGTAATGAATTTCAACTGAGGCTTTGGGATCATTAGGTTATGACTCCAGCCCCTCTAACTCTAGCTTTCCGAGTTTCCCGGAAACTTAGTTATTGAACCTTCCCCGAGATCCGTTTCCCGAGAACCTTCTCCTTAACCCTTGTCCTTGAACCTTTTCCTTAGAACCTTATCCTTGAACTTGCCTCAAGGATGCCTAGTCATAACAAAGGGTTTCTTGTATTAAGGGGAAGGAATATCTATTTTTAATGGTTATAGCGTTTAATCCACGGTAATCAACGCAAAATATTAAACCACCTCCAGGTTTCTTGGCAAAGAGTACTGGTGCTGCTGCTGGTGACTTGCTAGTACGAATGAAACCCTTATCTAGTTGTTCATCAAGATATTTGCGTAGCACTTTAAGTTCATCAATAGACATATTATATAGAGGACCATGGGGGGCACTGTGCCTGGCTTAAGATCAATTTTGTGGTCACAGTCACAATGTGGAGGAAGAGAATCAGCACCTTTGTGACTAAAGACAGGTAGATGGTGGTGGTAGTGAAGTGGAAGTTAGCTTGCAGGATTGGGTCGTTCTTTTGTCTGGAGGGCAATCTGAATATCTTCAAGCAAAAATCCTGCTAAATTTAACTCCGCAGCTTTGGAGCAAGAGTTAGACTTCTCTTTTAGAATTTTACTTGACAGATATTTCTCCAGAAACATTTTTTGATTAGGTGGGGAAGTTGGAGGAGTCATTGGCGCTGAGCCAGCAGGCTTGTTCCCCATTTCTTTTAACCTGCTATCAACTTTGTTTAGAGATAGAGAAAATATCTTGACACCGTTTAACTTTGAGAGGGCATGAAAAGCTGCAGCTCCAACTTTCCTCGGGCGCCAACTTTTGATTATGTCGCATTTGGATGGTGGATTGTGAGCTCTAAATTTAACACTTGATCCATTAATTTGCTTAATACCGGCTGGGAGGCAGTTTTCTTTGCAATAATCTGAACTAAAAGAAACACAATCTGTTGACCAATTAATCAATGGGTTATGTCTCCTGAACCAATTTTGTCCTAGGATCAGCTCGTATTTTCCCAAATTTGTGATAAAAAAGGTTAATATTCCTCATGGCCTTTGATGTTTAATTTAATAGTAGTTGAATGGATTATTTTAGCTGCAGGCAAACCATCCACGAGATATAGTTGACAAGGCTGTGGAAGAATTTTCAGTGGGAGATTTTGTCTTTTTGCTGAGTTAAAATCGTAAAATTTGTCAGTCGCACCACAGTCAAGGAATGCCTAAGTGGAGAAGCTGAATTTGTTTCCAAAAAAATTGCAGGAGAGCAGAAGATGATCGCTGTGGGGTACTGAAAGAGACAAAATTTGTGTCCTTTCTTCTCTGTCATTAATGGAAACCTGTTTTTTCTCTAATGATTCTGCCCCATTTTCTTTCTCCTGATCGGAAATTCTATTATCTTTGTACCTTCTCAAATCCTGATTCAAGTGAGCTTTGGGGCAAATTCGAGCGTGATGGTTAGGGTCAAAGTGTTAAAGTTATGAGCTTGAGCGAAAATGGAGGTTATAGCAGAATCAGTGTCAGCGGTTAGACCAATACAGTAAGTCTGGTATGAAGTTGTAGAAGGAAGAATTGACTGGCAACAAGTGTATTGAGATGTATGGTTCTGAGTAAACTGAGCTAATAAGAGTGAGATTGCGTGTACGCATATCTTATCAACTGTGGTTTTTGACTAGTATTTATCAATCTCCATGGATAATAAGTTATGATCCCTGTAGATGTAAATCTATATACATACAGATATATGTGACAGAAATATAAAGCTAAATACATGTGTGTCGGTAATAGATCCGAGAAACCTTTAACCTGCATTTGAGACACAGTCATCTGCTGGAATGCTAGTGTCAAATAAATGCCAATGTGCGTTAAACTTTCTGTGAGGAATGTGCTGATGACAATGATATAGGAAGGTGAATTTGATAACCTAATAAGCCGGACTTACAAATGAGTTATCCTTGACATTCCAAGATATATCTTATTCCAACAGTCCGCAATATCACGACTTCCTGACCAATCTCGAAGCTAGATTGTAAACTTATAGGACCATTCAAAGTTATTAAAATTATTAATTCTCATGCATATAAATTTCAGCTTCCCTTTGAGTTTAAAAATATGCATGATATTTTTCACACAAGTATGCTTGTTATTACGACTGACCTCAGGTTGACACTATAAGGCTCCCTTGAAAGATAGAAGAGTAATTGCTTTGTATTTGGACCTAAAGCTATGCATAATAACTTAAAGAAAAGACAAGGAGAGAAAAAGGCATGCAGCCTAGCTGGGCTGAAAAATTTGCCAGCTTGCTTCTGGGACCGACGTTTACTCAACCAGAGTTCACATCACATGATACCATAAACCTATCACTTGTAAAATCGAGCTGTAACATTTGTCATTGCACATTTTGCAAGCTTCACGCATCTAACACAGCATATTCTCATTTGTAGATTGTACTGTAAAGACCCTTCTGTTCTGGCTCTGATCCGAAACAACCACAAAAACATCAAACCCTCCCTAACCACCCCTCACAAGTCGCGTCAAAAACCGACAACTGTAGCCAAACTGATATCAGAATCAAGCTGCATCCAACGCTCAGCGCGCGCGAGAGTAGCCCTCCCGACTGTGGAGTGTCTTAACCAATCTCAGGCGGTAGAAGCCATTCCCTTCTATAATCCAGCTCTTAGAGATTGGGACACACCCGGGAGCAGCCAGGAGCTTGACATGGAGATCGATCCAATTAATTACGACAATCAAATTGAATACAACGACCCCGTAGACGACCCATTTTGAGAGCCAGCTCCCGCGGGCCTGATGCAAGTGTTATAATAACGAGGTCATGAGGGGACAGATGAATACCTGAAATGGATGCAGATGATTATGGATGCGCGGATATAATTGATGTGGCTGTAGTGAGAAGATGTGTTAGAATGGACAGTAGTGAGATGGTTGATTCTCTATCTAACTGCGGAAGTATTGCTTCCTTATATATACATTCAGTACCCCAGTCCTGATCACGCACTCACCACAGGTGCTTCCTACTTCTGTCACAGTAACCACTTCCATAGCCCCTGACAATATCTCCTGTCATAACATACTATTGACACTGGTTGCTAGTGTGGAACTTCCGGGATTGCAGAGCTACACACCGCCGTCACATTGTATGCTGTTGCCACTTGGTAGCCATCAGAGTGATGAGCACCTCAGTCTAAATGCATTGGCCCACCAGGCAACGCTCGGACGTAGGGATGTTGCCAGGGTGATTAGGTACTTAGCTGTGCTATCAGTGCCCTAATCTCACCTAGCTTACTGCGGCCGAGTGTCGGAGTGCCGCGATGGTGGAAGCCCGATGAGGCTTGATTGGAGCTGACCGAGGTATTCACAACAGCAAGACACTCTGACCAAGAGCGTAAACTCTTTGACAGCCCGAGCAAAAGAAGTAAAGACCCTTTTTGGAGGTATTTCTGCACTAACCAACAAGCATAGCAGCGCACCCAACTACGCTACACTACCTGCCAAGCAAGCTGAAGCATTCAAAAGCCTTTGCAATGATTTAGCTAAAGTCGCAGCACGGCATTTCGATGCTTACCTCTGTGATAAGCCTGTGACCATCACCAAGAACGCCGCCCTGCCCAGCCGCAATGCTCCAAAAACTGCGCAGACCTACGCAAATGCAGCTTCAAGGGCATCCAATAAGCAATTCGCCGGTTGCCACACTCCAACCCTCCAAACACCTGCTTAAGCGCGGCTTCAGCCCAAGCTCACCCGCACCAATGATCGGTTATTTATCTGCATCCCGAAAGAAAATACACTCCGAGATCACTCAGCATACACAATACAATCCCACCTGAAAACTAAGCTTGGCAATTAGGGTCAGATTCTTACAAATATGCAGTCAACAAAGACTGGTTTTGCTCTCTGCCTCAGACAGAGACTCAGAAAATCTCATAGAAAAGATAAAGTCCGTTAGTTTCTCTGGGGACGCACCAGTTGAGAAAGCAACACCATGGACTTCCTACTGCATAAAAAATGTTCCCCAGGCATATAGAGCCCTGGAACACATCAACGAAGAATGGAAGTACTGCCTTAAGCCCGTCACAGCTGAGGCGTTGAAGGATGCCCTAGCCACGGCAGCTGGAGCGGTACTTGTAGCTATTGCGGCTTCTCGCAAAATTGATGCTAATTCAACATCCTCATCAACGACATAGATCGTGAGTTTCCCAGAATCACATCAGCGCCTGCCACAAACCATCTTCCTTGGCTGCCGCACGCAGACAAGAATTTTGCCCGAGCGTCAGATGTTGTAATAAAACAGTTCTGCATCAGTATCAGTGCAGGATCTCTGTCTGTGCACTACTACATGTATCTCTTAATTCACTTGTTACCAGATTCCATGTTTAATGTAGTCACATCTGTTTCTTGTTTTAGTCTCGGGGGTTCACTAAAACACAAGGCTAAAACGTCATTTGGATAATGCTGCCAAGTTGAGACATTGGCACGTACCTCAACAATTCCCCAACTTTAGTCATACCAAGTTTGATTCCTGTATATAGATGTAGTCTCTCCTACCTCCAGAGATCCTCAGTTCATTGTATTAACTGAATATCTCTGAAGGTAAGTCCTATTACAGTAGTCTCTCCAATATTATAGTTTATTGTATTAACTGAATATCTCTGAAGGCTATATTCATCACTCCTCTCGTCAACTCCACAGCTTTACATCTAAACCCCCGTTCACCTGGTCCTGTGCTCGAATACCACCCTTTTTCTTCCTCTCCAACCGCCCGAAATCCCTCTCGATCTTTAACCATACAACATCAGATGGCTATCCAGTGCACCCAGTGCTGGCTCTATGTTGTGATATCGCCACTCGATGACCGTCTCGTCGCCGACAGGTGCATATGCACGTCGTGTACTGACTACAGATGCAACTACTGTCGCCCCTGAGTCGGAGACTTAAGAGCGCCAAACTGAGTCGTTGCAGGGCAATGGTTGGGGTAGCATTGTGATGAGTCTATTGACCACATGCACTAGCCATGTGCGGTAAGGTATCGCCGGGTAATTACGGGATAGCGCTCAGAGGTATATGCAGACTTCGAGCGCTACTGGAACTATGCAAATGCTTCCGCTCCTGAGTAATGGACTAAGGACTGCGGAATTGAGACACTGTATGGAAATGATTGGGGCGACGCCGCGGTGTATGTACGAACCACGAGCGCAAGCCATGGACAGGTCTGCTGTCGGTCCTGAACAGCTGGGTTCAGGATTGCTCAGCTGGGATATTACATGTAAGTGATTGAGGCATTTCAGCGACGCGCGCTGGGACCGCGCGCGCCAGCCTCCGGAACGGGGGAAGCCTTTCATGGGAGATGGACTCATGAGCTGCAGAGTTTTACCTAGGCGCGCTGTTGGCAGTAAGTGGGGAGAGAGAACGTAGAAAATGACAAGGGTCATATTAGAGTATATAAGTAGTCTGTGTTCTACCTCGTGAATAGTATCAAAGAATAAGTATCTGATACCTGCCAACAAGTAACTTACCAACTCTACAATATCCTGAAACAGAATCTGTGAAAATTAACCAGTAACTATGCTCCCATTCAACTCATAACCTAAACACTCTGGCACAATACACGCACATGTGCCTCCGACCTCAGATGCCGCCTTTGCAGATCCTCCAGACACTCCAAAAAAGATCATGCCAATCAATGGGACGCCACGGGCCAACATATAGTCCCAACAGATGCATCCACTGTCATGGGTCCCATCCTGCGGACAATGTTAGCTGTGACCTCCGGCCTAAGCCCTCTGGTCCTCCCAAGACCAAGAATCAAGTAACTGCTACCCGCAAGATTAACGCAGATGCTCGCCTACGGTAACAAGCAGAAGCTGGCTGTATCAAGGCTACGGCCAACCTCAAAACCATGCATACTGCGGCCGCAACTCCTGCTGAAATAGGCCAAACCCAGCCGGTTTCCGTAAAGTTCATCAACCCCTTTGAAGTTCTACTCACAGGGTATCAGTGTGAACAGTTAAAGCAGATGGTCAGCGCACGTAAACTATACCATAAAATAATTAATCTTTTTCTATAGGAGAGATAACTACACTGGATCGCGCGAGCATAAAGTGTGCCCTGACAATCACCTTACATAAGCATTATCCAAAGACCCTGTTCTGTGCGAAAGGCCCAGCCTTTTCGCGTAGTCTTCATTTTATGCAAGGCTGGGCACGCAGGTCAGCCCAGACAACCAATGGCGGGTAAACCCGTAACATTACTCTCCCTCTTCAAATAATCTTCATTTTTTTTTCTTTTACCTTGACGTGCGCCTTCATTCTCCCCTACGCCATCTCCTTTACCGAATTTGGCTTCAAAAATGTCTAATGCCTCGACGTCCTCTAAATCGGCTCTATCCTCCCAGGTAGGTTCGGCAAATCCTTTCCATTTCACTAAAAGTTGTCTTACCATTCCCCCTCCACGGCGGATTTTATCAGCTCTTAGAATACGCTCCACAAATTGTTCAGGTTCTGGTTCTAGTTCGCCTTTATTTATCAGGATTGGTGCGGGCTGCAAATCATCTTGCTGTTGCGATGGTAGCGGATCATTACTAGCCCTTCGAAGTAAGTTGACATGGAAACGAGGCCAAATTTTAGATGGCACATCTAACTCAACAACATGTGGCGTAATTATTTTTGTTACTGTATACTTTGCGTTCATCCAAGCCAGCTTCTTTTTTGGTTGTGGTGATTGAACATTCTTCAAGTTAAGCCAAACTTTGTCCCCAAGGCGCAACAGAGGCGAGGGGTTGCGCGATTTGTTTGCTTGTTCTTCCATTAATTGCTGAGCCGATGCCATGGCTGCTGACGCGTATTCCTGTGCTTCGCAAATTCTGACCAAGAAATTTTCTGCTCGTCTAGCTGGGTTAGTAAGAGCTCCATGAACAGAAACGTGCTTTTGTTGTACTGGCTCTGCGTGGTACCCGTGTTCCAAGAAAAAAGGACTGACTCCAGATGTAGAGTTATTCCTATTATTGAGAGCCAGCTGAGCTGTAGGTAACATAGAAGGCCATTCAAATTGCGAATAAGAAATAAATGCTCTGAGATAAGCTAGGACTTCTTGGTTCATTCTTTCTGTGGCGCCGTCAGTTTCAGGATGGAATGCTGTTGAAAGCCTCTGATTGATGCGTGTTTCTTTGCAAAGATGTCGCCAGAAATCCCCTACCCAGTTGGATCCTCTATCTGAAGTTAAAGCATTTGGAAATCCATGAAATTGGAAGTGGCAATTGAGAAAACGTTCTGCACAATCTTCCGCGCTCATTGAGTTCATTGCTTCCAGAGTTACACTTTTTAATAACCTATCGGTGATAACCATGAGGAAAGTAGGATCTTTGCCATTCCGTGCTGGTAGTTCTGTCATAAAGTCTATCGACAATTCACTGTGATATCTTTCTGGTATAGGAAGTGGCAATAGTAAGCCTTGTCTCCTTGATTGCCAAACGTGAGATCGGCCACAAACGTTACAATTCCTGCAAAATCTTCGGACCATTGTGCTCATGTTAGGCCAGTAAAAAGACCGAGAAATAATAGCAAGAGTATTGTCTCGTCCCGGGTGACCGGATATATGGGAATCATGTATCCTTTGTATTAGTGCTGTGTGTAATGGCTCCCAGTCCGGTATCCATAGCCTATTTCTAAAACAAAGTGCTCCTCTTGAGTCTATTTGACATTCCGAAAGTGATATTTTCAATCCTAAACTTGCTGGGAATAGCCGATGTTCCTGCCACATTGAGTTGTATAACTGAAGAAATGTAGAGTTATTTTCCTTAACCCCTTGATCCCACAAGTTCTGTAACTCAACATCGTCAAACAATTTCTCTCCCTCAGGGATTTTCTTCAGAATTGATAGCCCAACAGAAGAAATACCTAAATCAATGACAGAAATATTAGGATTTATCCATTCGTTTCGGAGGATCTGAAATTTTCTTTCTCTCAGTTGCGGATCATCAGTACTCTTTGGACGATAGTCATCAAAGCTCTCCAACTCGGCAGCGATCTCTTTCACTTCTGCTACCCAAGAGTTATAATTCTCCGGGGATGGTAACTTAACACCCAAGAGAGCTCTTCGAAGGCGACGGTTTATTGAAGACTTGAGCTGCATTGTCTGATTGGTTGTAGTATAGGTCATATTACCTCCACTTTGCGCCATCTTGTGCTCAAAATCCTTCAAAAAATCAATAAAATATTGATGTTCACCTTGTTCCATCCGTTGTAAAGTCTCGTGCGCAGCTTGTTGGGCCTGTGGATCTTGAAATTCCTTCTGTAAGTGGTCTAGTAAATCTCTCCATTGGAAGTTGTTCTCAGCCTTCCTTTGTTTAAACCAATTCTCTACTCTGGACTTTTTATCATCAGGTAAAGTGTCGATCATATCCATGCAAATTTGTCCCAGAAGCAGGTAGGGTTGCAAATCCATCTCAATTCTTGCTTCTAGTCTATTGATATAGAACCCAAAATCCTCTTGAAGACCATTCCACTTAGGCAGAGTGACATCCCTTCTGGCCTGGGGCGTAACAGGCTGCGTCGTAGTGTGTTCAGCGGCCTTTCCCTTGGCAAGATGAATTAG
>OENG01000263.1:0-23181 GCA_900239735.1 Blumeria hordei DH14 | reverse complement strand
ATTCATCTATGATTAGGAGCTAAATTTGAAATATCATTTAACAACGAATTTAAAGTCGGCCAATTGTTAATGAATATTGATGAACGTCATAACTAGATGCGTTGATACAAATACCAGGAGATAGTTTATTGCTCCTGTTGGATTACTTTTGCAAGTAAGAATGTGAAATCGGGAACGGGCTCTTTGTAACTATCAAATGGTTATGTGATGCATAGTTTTACCAATACAATAGCTTTACGCTGAGATGAACCGTGTAAATACTGTCTTTCGTTTAATCTGTATGTGTAGGAATAATCTCGCACACCGTAACGGGCGCAATATTTATGGAACGAAAGTAGAAGTTCACTAAAAGAGTGTCATGTTCGAATTAGAGTTAAAAGTGTGGAAAGTGTGCGCTACAAGTACAAGTGCAAGCGACACGTAGCCTAAGCCACACCATAAACGAGTGTGGCGCCATCTATGCAAAGAAAACCCCCCAATAACCTCCTTGTGCCCACGCCATACAGCCGCTCGTATATCTAATAGGAAGCCTGAAGCGCTACCATATTACCCATTCCAACATCTTAAATACACACAAGATCGTGTCGGGAACCTAGCAGAGATGGAGGGCCCGTACTGTCAGGGGAACGTCATGAAGTAGATTGACGAGGTCTAATCTGGTGATTGAGATTGTCTACAAAGAAGAAAGGAGACTCCTATTGAGTTGTGTAAAAATATAGTTTAGTTTAAATTTAACGTCGTGCCTGTCTACAGCTCGTGACCTTAGTCACGTGCTGGACGGACCAGTCCCTACAGAACTACCCGACGCTCTAACGCGCCCTACAGCGCCTAGAAACTACATAAGAGTCCGACCAGCTGTCCGCCACATCTACACACATTTTTGTTGTACCCACGCGCCAGACACGCGATTATCTTCTTTTCAATCTTCTCTGACTCACTCCTTGCCATGCCGCCCTAGTCCTCCGCAGAGGCTGGCTCGTGGCCCCCCTCCCACCCGCAAATTCGACGCGTCCTGACGTCGAAATGGTCCTCACAGGGCCACCAAACCACCACCACCAAAACACACAACCAAACGCAGAACCGATCTGCGAGGCGAGCTGCCAATACTCGCCCCCAAACCCCCCCGAGTCAATGGGTGCTTCCTTGACTAACTTCCTCGCAGATGAAGCGAGGGCGTTTAACATACGCTTTGCAGAGGCTGAGCGTATCGTCAGTGGGTACATTAACCTACTGGCGGCCACAACCGACAAACAGCTCCGACGAGCTGTCGAAAAGAATGGAGAGGCTTTACAGGCCATTATCACAAACATCCTGCGCGGAAACCCCCAGCCCCAATCCAGTGGGCCATCAGAGGCTGCCAGTAGCAGCAAGACGACAACCCTCCCCGCGTCGGCTACTAGGCCGGGAGGAAAGAATAGCGCGAGCACTTCACGACCAGTGCAAATACTCACGAGAGAAAGCAGCCAGGCTAAAGGCAAAGAGCCGGCTTCGACAAAGCCTACTAGGCCAATTAATATCGATCCTATACAAACCTCAATCGCAACTGAGGGGTCTTGGACTCAGGTAGTGAGGAAAAAGACTAAGCCCGCACCACCAGCAGCGACAAAATCGCAACCAGCCAGCGAGCCTAAGTCAAAAGCGACAGGGCCCACACAAACTCCGAGGCCTACTGCCTCAGCTCCCAAGTTAGCTCGCCCAGACGAGCGTGTTTTCCTGCGGGTCAAGCCCGACCACCCATGGAGACGCATGTCTCCTCATTACATCAAAATGAGCCTCGCAAGCAAGCTGCGCTTAGCTAACTCTGCAATTAAGCAGGTTACCATCGTCAACTCAGGGTTTGCGATACTAGCTGAAGGAGACGGAGCAAGAAACGCGCTCCTCTCAGGCGCCGTACTCCTGGAGAGCACGGAAATGAAATTGGAAGCTGCTTCCAACTGGATCTCAGTGTTGGCACCTAATGTACCAGACAGACTCTTTACTTTAGAAGGACCAACGCCAGTAACATCGGAGATGGTAATGGAGGAAGCGACCTTAAAGACAGGCGTTAGACCGACCTCGGCCCGTGCCTTTGCGACAAGCATGGCTAGGCCGTCCACCGACTGGGTGTTGCATTTTGCAACCGGCAAGCCAAAGCTGGGAGAAAGACTTTTCGAAGAGAGCGGTCGCTTACACGAACTTCAGCGTAAAGCCAAAATTGCGCAATGCAACCGATGCTGGGGACACCACCCGACTAAGATCTGTTCACGAGCAGAGCGCTGCTCTCACTGTGGATCGATTGAGCACAAGGCTACTGAGTGCAAACAGCTCGTCCCAAGGTGCATCAATTGCCATGGGCCACATGCAGCAACCGAGCCTAGCTGCATGGCCAGGCCGACGCGGGCCGGCGGAAAGACTGTGCAACGCACAAGAGACCAGCTGTCGGTGATCCGGGAACAAGGTCAAAAAGAAAGAAACGCTTCGATCCGAGAGTTGGAAGCAAAGCAGAAAGCCGCTGAGGCGACTGCTGAAAACGAAACTACAAACATTGCTCAATGCCCGTAAGGGACCACAACCTTACCGAGCTACACACAACGGCAACAACGATCTCGTTCCTCTGCGCTAATTTGGGCAGAGGAGACCCCGCTACGGACATCATCCTGCAATCCGCCTGGGATTCAGGAACCGATGTCCTACTCATCCAGGAACCCTGGACTCAACACAAGGACGGCCACTGGCTCACCAAGTCGCATCCCGGGTTCGACAAGCACTTGCCCCCCATGTCACAGCCAACCCCGCAAGGCCACGCTCCCTCATTTATACGCGAAAAGGGACCAAGTGCCTACAACTAGCAATCTGCGAGGCATCACCAGATCTTACCGCCGTAAAGGTTGAAGGAGTCACGTTTGTCTCTGTGTATCGCGCTCCTGGAGCAGACCTTTCGCCGCTCCTATCATGGGCCCCGTCTGGGCCCACAGTAGTTGGCGGAGATTTCAATGCCGTCCACCCTGACTGGCAGCCCATGGCCACCAGGCTACACGGTGATGGCCAAGTGCTCGCCAAATGGATGTCCGAGCACGGCATGGACCTATCTTCAACCCCGGGTGTCTCGACTCACGATCTTGGAAACACACTCGACCTAGTTTGGTCTAACGCGGGAGCCCTTGCAGACGTCTCGATAGAGCTTGACTCGACATCGGACCACAGAACGCTTGCAGGAGACGTCCCCCGTCCGAACTCGAAAGCTAGAGCTGTTATCAAAACAGGCCAACCGTTTCGAGTGACAGACGACGCCCTCGAAGACTTTGCAAAGATGCTAGGTCGTTGGGCTCAAGGAATAGAGCTACAGCCGATGGTTTCAGTAGACGCGGTGGACAACCTTACTGATAAGCTGGTCCAAACTATTAGCAACGCAATCAGGGCCACTGGTAGACGCGGGAGTGTGAGGAAGGGTAGGACAGCACCTTGGTGGACGTCGGAGTGCCTACAGGCCAAACGCGAATACAGGATATTCAGGGACGAAGAGAGCAGAAAGGATTTCCGTCGCATAGTCAAAAGTGCCAAACGCCAATACTGGCGGCGAAAATTCTCCGAAGCAACAACCGACGTCGACATGTACCGGATGGCACGCTGGGCTAAGCCGCAACCCACATCAGCTGCTCCACCACTCCAAACTCCAGATGGTCTTGTTTCGGATCCAGGAAAGCGAGCAACTCTGTTGCGCGACCTCCTTCTCGGCCGGTTCACCAGTCAGAACGACGTCGACGCTGAAGACTTCGAGCCAGGACGCGGAAACCTCCCATGGGTCTCGAGCGTTACGGACGAGGAAGCCAAGTGGGTTACAACGGCCTGCCAAAATAAAGCCCCTGGAGCAGACGCGATTTCTGTTCGTCTTCTTAGGACAGCCTGGCCATCAATTGGTCATGCAGTGAGAGTACTCTTTGAGGGCTCACTGCGATTGAATCATTTCCGAAGGCCTTCAAGCTAGCGGAAGTAATCCTTCTCCCCAAACCCGGCCGTAACCTCAGTACAGCTAAAGGATGGAGGCCTATCGCACTTCTCTCCTCCCTGGGTAAAGGTCTCGAAAGACTGATTGCAAGGCGTATGGCTTACACCGCCCTCACCTACAAGGCAGTCCCGCAGCAACTCTTTGGAGCACTCACTGGCAGGTCTGCCAACGACCTCGTCTCATGCGTCATCCACGATGTAGAACATGCAATGAAACGGCAGAAGAAAGCAGTCCTAGTCACTTTGGACGTTCAGGGTGCATTCGATTCTGTACTCCACGGACGGCTGCTGCAGAGGATGAACAAGATGGGGTGGCCGAAACCAGCTATCACCTGGATAAAGTCCTTCCTACAAGAACGATCCGCTCGCGTACGACACGAAGACGGAGTCACAGACCCGGTATTCCTAGAATGCGGGCTGCCACAGGGATCGCCTCTTTCCCCAATTCTTTTCCTGTTCTACATGGCCGAAGTCGTGGGAGGCAGTAGTTGGAGATTTGGCTATGCAGATGATGTTGCCATCCTCGGCATAGGTTCAACTCCAACTGAAGCCGCAGTAGCTGTCCAGAGAGAAGTCGATGCAGTCCTAGGGTGGGCCGCTGATAATGCCGTCTCTTTCGACCCAGATAAGGCCGAAGTAGTCTACTTCGTCGGCCCCAGATCCAGGGGTCACGATCTTCCGGCTATAAGGGTAGGCACTCGCGATGTACAAGCATCCGACGACATCCGATGGCTCGGAGTACACCTTGATCGCGGTCTGACCTTCGAAAGTCACGTCGCAAAGTGGACCAGCAAAGCAATGCGGCTAGTGCAGCACTTCCGACGGCTTACACTTTGCACCCAGGGACCAAGGCCTGACTTACTAACCACAGTCATTCGCACGGTAGTTCTGCCAATTGCGATGCACGCAGCGGAGGTCTGGTGCCCGGGGCCAACCAGGGAAACTTATCGAGGTGTCACGCGTAATTCCTACAAGAGACAGAGCAAAGTCATCGACCAAACTCTGCCTTCGGAATCCGTGTGGCTCTACCAACCTGGCGCACGATGCCTAACAGCCCTGAGAAGAGAGACTGGTATTCCACCAGCACACATTCTGCTCGAGGAACGCAGGCTCAAGATCGCCGCGCGAATCCGGAGACTAGATGAGTACCATCCGCTCCGACTTCGGGCCACGGAAAGCACAGACAACGCTCGTCACCGACTCGGCCTAAAGACATGCAACAAAACCAGACTTGGTTTCGACAGAGTGCATGATTCAAGGGTCCAGAGGATGTACCGACTTCTGCCAGAGGCCGAACTACCTCCGCCGCTCCGACCTCCGACCCCCCCTCAGCCAATTCCCCGCTGGACAAGCAAGAAAGAGGCTGCCAAGTTCATAAGAGAGTGGCTACCTACACTCCCACCCGACTGTCTCTGCGTGTACAGTGATGGTTCTGGGGCGTCCACCGACAAAGTGTCATGGGCCTTTGTGACTTTTATCAGTGGCACAGGCAGGGTAATTGAGCAAAGCGGCTCAGGTAAAATAACCAATGCAGAGGTCTACGACGCGGAGGTTCATGGAGCTTTGGCTGCTCTCGAAGCAATCACTGCCAGCAAGCGAGATCGAGGACGCAGCGCCATCTACTTACTACTCGACAATTCCGCTGCAGTCCAGGTCTTATTAACAGGAACAACGGGCTCATCATCCTGGCGTATCCAAAAGTTCGTGAAACTGGCCGCGGGATCAGCCGCGCCTGTCAAAATAATGGATTCCGGGCCACGAAGGGCTGGCAGGAAATGAAATCGCCGATGAACTCGCTCGAAGAGAGCTTAACTCGTCGGACAATTCCAGGACGACACATGGGGTGATGACCCTCGCCACATCTGGACGGAAAGCTCGCGAACTGGCAAGGCAGATGGTTACAGACTGGTGGCACTCCAATCGCCCCAGGCATTACGCTGACCTCGAACTCGAGATGCGGCGCAAGAAACCGCCAGAGCTATCTCTGCCGAGAGCGGTTTACGCCCGCTTAATAGCCGCTCGAACTGGACATGGAGACTTTGCGGCTTATCACCGCCGCTTCAACCACACTGACGCTACACTTAACTGCGAGTGTGGGAGGGAAAAATCAATTGGTCACCTTGTAATGTCGGAAAGCACTGGCAACTTGGCGGCTGAAAAGCGGAAAGCGTAGGGCGCCGGCTCTGGAATTAATGCTCGGATCAAGGGGATGGCAGCTGTTCAGGGACTACGTCCAGGAGAGTGGATTTACGCGGAGGCAAGTCGGGGGATGGCAGGGATACCTGTGACTCGGAGGTGATAGATCAATGGCCTAGGTGGATCGGCATGGACAGAGAGATTGGATTCGAGGCTCAGGCGCGTGGTGGCTGAGGCGGAACGATGGAAGGGAGATTGTTTAAGTTTTTCTTTGTAATGCGGGATTTCGCGTGAAAGTTTTTGTTTTGTTTTCAATTCTGGGCTGCTGAATTCGTCATGGTTCAACACATAGATGCATTTTGGCATGGTTCCGGTCATTTAGGTGGGACGAGGCATTTGTACTGCACGGTAGTTAACCTGATCCGGCCCGACCCCACTCGTGCTCAAGCTCCAGTAGGAGTGCGACGGTAGTTACTTCACCTAGCACGTTAATGAACAAACAAACAAACGCACAAATCGAGAAATTCGAAAATTCGAAAATTCCCTTTTTCCCTTTCCCCCCCTTTAGATCACCCTTCGAACGTCGAAATATCAATTTCTCGTGGTACCGCGCCACTCAGCCTTGAAATGGCACCGGTAGCCCCCAAATCCGCGAAAATCGCGAAAGCTGTGTTAACCACGAAAATAGCTAAACACAAACACCAGACCCGTCTGGATCCCCACAAAACCATGCTTGATATAGCTAGAAGCGTGGCAGTTCATAGAATGGGCGAAGAAGGTTTGGAACCTAGCGTCGCCGAACTCGACTTGATGGAAGTTGATATTGTCGCCCAGATGACAGAACGCGGCCAAACCGACGTTGAGATGTTGGAGGTCGATAAAATAATCAGGAAGATGATCAGTGAGGGTCTTAAGGACTCGCGATGGGCAAATGCAGGAGCTGAGAGTTCTCAGACGGCATCAACTGCCCCAGAAATTGTCGCCGAGAAGGATGTCCCGTCGACAACAACCAAGCCCACGCGTTGCGGCTCGAAAAATTGCGATTCCGAGTTCATAAAAGAACACCAAAGAAGGTTTGGAACCTAGCGTCGCCGAACTCGACTTGATGGAAGTTGATATTGTCGCCAGATGACAGAACGCGGCCAAACCGACGTTGAGATGTTGGAGGTCGATAAAATAATCAGGAAGATGATCAGTGAGGGTCTTAAGGACTCGCGATGGGCAAATGCAGGAGCTGAGAGTTCTCAGACGGCATCAACTGCCCCAGAAATTGTCGCCGAGAAGGATGTCCCGTCGACAACAACCAAGCCCGCACGCGTTGCGGCTCGAAAAATTGCGATTCCGATTAAAAATCGGACACCAAATAAAAGCACACCGAGGGGAACTGAAGTCCCGAATTGCGCGGAGGCGGCAAACGTCTCCAGACCTCCGCCATCCCCGGCCTCAATTCCAGGGACGGCTGAGGGCCTCAAACACGCTGCCGGTGGAGCTTCCACTGGCACTACACAAAACAACCCGCCAGAAATCGAAGCTTTGCTTGAAGCCGAGAGGGAGCGGGCTGCAATTACCGCCGCCAAGCTCGAAGTAGGCTCGACGGTGTTAAACACCCTACAAAGCGTTATCCTGTCCCTGAAAACGACGGATAACAAAGAGTACTTGGACGCAATGAACGTGTGTCTGAGGGGCGCCCTCGCCCACTTCCTTCGCACTGGGACGACACCAGTGCCGACAAGTCTTCCTCCCGCCCACCGGCCAGCAGGCCAGCAGCATCGGGCCCCCACCAAAACCGACCGCCAGGCCAGCAAAGCCTGCCGTCGCAGTGACCCAGATAACTCCAACCTGGGCAAATGTAGCCCGGAATGGGTTACCCAACCACCCGACACCAGTGATGGCAAGTTGTGCCCCAGTAATGCCGACCCCGCCGACCAAGAAATCGGCCAAAGCGGCCCCTTCGTCCTCGCCGGACAACCGACTATTCATCCGGCTGAATTCAAAACACCAGTGGAGAAAGATTTCACCAGCTGGTATTAGAGAAGCTGTAGCGCAGCTCACAAACGCGCCACAAGCATCAATCGAACACGTGTACCGTGTCCCAACAGGTTTTGCGCTCAAAGCGATAAATAAGGAATCCCGCCAACACCTACTCAACGCGGCGGAATCTTTTATTGCCATCGGGGAAGAC
Organism: Blumeria hordei DH14; assembly: GCA_900239735.1. NCBI lineage: Eukaryota > Fungi > Ascomycota > Leotiomycetes > Helotiales > Erysiphaceae > Blumeria > Blumeria hordei. The sequence continues at coordinate 14,879 of OENG01000263.1, read as the reverse complement.
TGGAGGAGGCCTCTAACCTTGTGGCGCTCCACATCTCGACGGTCCCAGTCGCCATCCACACTCTTCTTGGAAGGGTGCAAGTGACAGAAGAGATGGTGATCGAGGAGATCACTCGAGTCACAACGGCCGTTCCAGTCAAGGTCCGGCCCCACGGCAAAACTCGGCTCAACGCGCCGTACAAATCATGGCTAGCCCATTTCGAGAAGGGAGCGGCCCCAAGAAAAGGGTTCCGCCTATTCGACGACTCGGGCATCGCGGTCCCACACAAACCACGACAGACTGTGCAACAATGTAAACGCTGCCTACAGTTCCACGGAACGCGAGGTTGCTCTCGTGCTCAAGCCTGTGGGAACTGCACCTCCACGATGCACTCGACAGACGAGTGCCGTGCTCACACCAAGTGCCGCAACTGTGGAGGACCGCACAGGTCCGACAGTCGAGCCTGCCTGGCGCGCCCAACCAAGTCCGGACCCGTTAGCAGAGAGCAACTGGCCAACATTCGCATCGCGAGCCAACGCGAGCTAGCGGCTGTCGTGAGGGCTAAAGCTGCAGCCCGTCGCGCTGAGGCAGCAGTACAAGCGGCTGCCAAGCAAAAGCAAGCCTCACCCGAAGCGGTGAGATCGAACAACAGTTTCGAAGTTCTGATGACCGACGTCGCCTCCGACGCCACGGCCACAGGAACGACGAATCCTGTTGAGTCTTCCTGAAGGGCCCCTCACGGGTCCCTTCTAGCCTCCCACCTACGATAAGTTTTATGTCGATCAACGTAGGTAGGGGAGGGCCAACACACGACATCGCGCTTTCCCGAGCTTTCGAGCTAGGCGTCGATGTAGTGTTAATACAAGAACCTTTGTGGAAAAAGCCACAAAGGAAACAAAGTCACACCCTGGATACGACTGTCATATACCACATGGCGGCGTAAACACTCGACCCAGGGCTGTGACTTATACACTAATCAATAGGAGAATCCATTCGGCAAGTCAAATCTTTCCCTGCGATCCCCCGACGGCGGATTACTGCTGGGTTGTGGTAAACGGAGTCACGTTTCTCAACGTGTACAAAGACCCGAAAGACCCGACGGCCATTCGACCACTTCTAAGCTGGGACCCACCACCACGATCCGTCGCGGCTGGCGACTTCAACGCGGTGCACTGCGCGTGGCAACCAGATGTTACCCGCCCACGTGGACAAGGAGTCGAAATCGAGAGATGGGCGGAACGCCACAATCTCACTTGCCTGATTGTGGGCGAGCCAACGCATCGAGCTGGGAACACGCTGGATCTTGCTTGGACCAACATCAACGGGGCTCAAGCATGGGTGGATCGTAACGAGTGCGCGACCAGCGACCATATTCCGATTCGAGGACAAGTCCCCATCGGATTCGGAAAAAGGGACCAGGAACCCTCGCCAATCAGAGTAACGCGCGGAAACTTACCGAGGTTCGCCCTCGCCGTGATGCAGTTGACTCGCCCGCCACTAGACCTGGACACGGTCTCTCGGGTGGACGAATACGCCAACGATCTCTCTTCCGGCCTTACTAACGCTATCAAAGCAGCAGGAACACGAAGGAATAGAAGACGTGGCAAATGTGCGCCGTGGTGGACACCGGAATGCAAGCTGGCTCAAACGGAATATCGTGAAGCAGTGACCCCGGAGCAACGAAGAGTGCATGCGAAGAAACTGCGCTCAACCCTCATAGCGGCAAGGAAAGAACACCAGACGCGGCAAGTCGAAGCGATCACGACACCGAATGACGTGTTCAAGCTGATGCGGTCCGCCGAGCCAAGGCAGGCAAGAACCCCCCTCCACTTAACCACGAAGGGAAGGTGTACTCCGATCCGGCCGAGCGGGCAGCGATACTCCGAGATGCTCTATTGGCACGGCACCAAGCGACGGACGATCTACCGCCACTTGATGCGCCAAGTACCAACCGAATCCCCTGGAACGACCATGTGTCGGACGAGGAGATTCGCATGTGCACCGTAGGCTGCGCCAACACAGCGCCTGGAGCAGACGGGATCTCTGTGGAGCTTCTGCGAACCTGTTGGAAGACGATTGGACCATTTGTCGGCACTCTCTTCCGCGCCTGCATCAGACTCGGCACCCACCCATCCTGCTTCAAGCTGGCTGAAGTGGTGCTCCTACGCAAGACGAACCGAGATCCAACGACTGTCAAGGGCTGGAGACCGATCGCACTTTTGTCATGCTTGGGTAAGGGACTGGAACGACTCCTGGCGAAGCGGATGGCCCATCTCGCGGTAACGCTCGACGTTGTCGGATACCAACAATTCGGAGCGCTCCCTAAGAGGTCGGCAAACGACCTTGTCAACTGCGTAGTCCACGACATCGAAGAGGCAAGCACCCAGGGATGGGCGGCCACATTCACGACTCTCGATGTCCAAGGCGCATTCGATGCAGTACTCCACAACCGTTTGGTGAGGAGGATGCAAGAACAGGGGTGGCCAGACTCGATCCTTCGATGGACGGCTTCATTTCTTGCACATCGAAAGGTACAAGTCCGATACTCCGGAGGGGTAACCGGGCAGAGAGAGCTGGTGTGTGGGGTTCCGCAGGGATCACCAATATCGCCACTCCTCTTCCTTTTATACATGGCAGAGCCTATGCGAAGCGGCAACCCAGGAATGAGGTTCAGCTACGCAGACGATATCGGGATCCTAGGGTTCGGGCGCAGCATTGCCGAGTCGGCCGCTTCTGTACAGAAGGAAGTGGATCATCTTCTGGAGTGGGCAGGTAACAATGCAGTCTCCTTCGATACTAACAAGTCGGAGATAGTCCAGTTTCCCGGCAGGAAACGCGAGAATCCAGTGGCTATTCGTGTGAACGGTGTGACTATCGAGCCAGCAGACCAAATACGCTGGCTTGGAATACACCTAGACCCGCGATTGGACTTCAAACACCACGTCACAACTTGGTGTGGAAAGGCGTTAAAGGTTGCCCAGCACATGCGCCGTTTCAACTCAGCGTATCGAGGAGCCGCTCCTGCGGCACTGGTTCGAGCAGTGGATACTTGTATTGTCCCAATAGCAACTTTTGGATCAGATGTTTGGTGGCCCGGCCTCAAACGTCCGACCAAAAGGGGGATCATCACACCTCGAACTAGCATTTTCTGCGAGATGATCGACAGGGCAATCTTGACAGGACTGCGCGCTGCCCTTCCGGTAATGAGAACGACATCGAATCTTGTTCTCCATCGCGAAGGAGGTATCCCAACTGGAAAGATCATTCTGGAAGGGAACCGCCTACGGTATTCGGCTCGTCTGCACTCACTGGACAACCGCCACCCGCTCAGGACTCGTGCCGCTGTGTGTCCAAACGTTGGAACACGGAAGTACAAGAAGTCTGCTCGGGTACCCAGGAATCCGGAGATCCAGATGTCACGAGTACAGCGGGCCTACCGTCAACTCCCGGACGCGGAAGACGCCGAGCCTCTGCCGCCGCCATGCTATCTTTCAAGTTTCGGCCCAAGGATAGAGGAGGAGGAAAAGGTTACTCGGTTTCTTGGAGATATACTAACATCGGATATTTGTGCCTACCCGGATGGATCGTCGGAGGGACATGGTCGCTCAGCATGGGGTTTCGTCTTGAAGAGAGATGGGAAAACTCTGTTGAAGGGGTGCGGCATCAAGCATGGTGGTGAAGTGCTTGATGCGGAAATTGTAGGGGCGAGGAAGGCCCTGGAAGCTGCGCTGGGTTTGTTGGAGAGGGAGAACAGTGGAAGCTACGGCAGGCGGCGGATCAACGTGTTGACGGATAGTCAGTCTGCAGTGAAGGCACTGCTGACGGGAACTGCCACAACAAGTTTCGACGACGTACGCCAATTTAGAGAGTTATCAGAAAAGGCTCGAGTCTCGGTTCAGTGGATACCAGCCCACTCTGGGATACAGGGAAACGAAGAGGCCGATAGAGCTGCACGCTCCGGCCTCCGACAACTGCCAAGTAAAGAGAGCCAGCCTGGCTCCGTCACTTTGGCGTACGTTCGTCGTCTGATGAACCAGAAACGTCAAGCTCTTCTCGAGGAATGGTGGGAAGAAGCGTGTCCACCTAGATATCGTAACCTGGGTCTTCTCATGCGACGACGCAAGCCACCCGAGCTGACACTTTCCCGGCGGTTACTTCGTAAACTGATCTCAGCCCGAACGGGACACGGAAACTTCGCTGCATGCCATCGTCGTTTCAACAACTTCGCCGCTTCCATGGAGTGTGCGTGTGGAGAGGAAACAACGCCTCTCCATTTCATTCACTGTCGACTGCACGCACGCCATACGCGTCGACTTCGAGGGACAATGTCACATCACGACTTTGTCCAAAAGCTTCTCGGGCCTAAGTGCCTTGAGAATTTCACATATTTTGTGCAGGAAACCGGCTGCTTCGGGGGCCAACCTGCGAGTCCATCTCCAGCTCTCAGCGGAGAGGACATTAATTAGGTCATAGCACGAAGCATGACAGGAAGGAAAACGAGACGAGAAGTGTCGCTTTCTCACCTCAAATTGGAGTATTGGATTTGGAATTTATTTTTGTTAAGGGAATTTATGGGTGTTTTATTTTTATTTTTAACTAGCTACTGGTTGTGTAGTGGTTCACGCGGTGAGACCGAGTTGGGCATGTGGGTAGCATGATCTCGGCCGTGTACGCCGGTCTTTGACTCCTAGGAGATATAGAGCATAGCTTAGGACCTTAATCAAACAAAGCAAAGCAAAAGCACAAATCGAGAAATTCGAAAATTCGAAAATTCCCTTTTTCCCAATTTCCCCCTCAATCACTCGTTGTATATCGAAAGATCAATTTCTCGTGGTACCGCGCCACTCAGCCTTGAAATGGCACCGGTACCCTCAAAGTCCGCGAAAATCGCGAAATCTGTGTTAACCTCCAAAATAGGGAAACACAACCACCAGACAAGTCTGGATACCCCGAAATCCATGCGTGAAATATTTAGAAGCGTAGCAGGTCAGAGAATGAAAGGCTCTGGACTGGTAGCTAACGCCTCCGATCTCGACCAGATGGAAGTCGACATTATCTCACAATTGGAGGAACGCGGCCAAACCGACACTGTGATGTTGGAAGCCGAAAAAATAATCAATGAATTGATAAACAAGGGTCTAAAAGACTCACGATGGGCAAGCGCAGGAGCTGAGAGCTCCCTAGAGGCGGTAAAGACCCCGGAAATTGTCGTCGAGAAAGCAGTCTCGACGAAACTAACGACCGAGCCCGCACGCCGTGCGGCTAGAAAAATTGCTGTTCCCGTAGTAAAGCGGACATCAATCAAAAGCATACCGACGGGAACGGAAGTCTCCACTTGCACGGAGGCAGCAAATGCCCCAAGACCTCAGCCATCCCCGGCCTCGATTCCAGGGACGGCTGAGTGCCACAACCACTCTTCTGGTGGTGCTCCCACCGGCACCACGCCAATTCACCCGCCGGAAATAGAGGCTTTACTCGAAGCCGAAAGAAAGCGGGCTGCAAACACCTCAGCCAGGCTCGAGATAGGGTCAACGGTGCTACAAACATTGGAAAGTGTTATCCTGTCCATGAAAACGACAGATAACAAAGAATACTTGGACGCGATGAACGTGTGTCTGAGGGGCGCCCTCGCCCACTTCCTGCGCACTGGAACCACACCAGTGCCGACAAGCCTCCCCCCCGCCCCATCGGCCAGCAGGTCAGCAGCAGCGGGACACTCTCACCGTCGACCGTCAGGCCGGCAAAGCCTGCCGTCGCGGTCCCCCAGATAACTCCAACCTGGGCAACTGTAGCCGGGAATGAGTTACCAAATCACCCGACGCCAGTGATAGCAAGTGGTGCCCCGAAAAAGCCGACCCCGCCGACCAAAAAATCGGCCAAGACGGCTACTTCGTCCTCGCCGGACAACCGACTGTTCCTCCGGCTAAAATCAAAACACCAGTGGCGAAATCTATCGCCAGCTGGCATCAGAGAAGCGGTGGCGCAGCTGACCAACGCGCCTCAGGCAGCAATTGAACACGTCTACCGTGTCCCAACTGGCTTCGCACTCAGAGCGAAGAACCTGGAATCTCGCAAGCTCCTATTGAGCGCGGCGGAATCTTTCCTCCCAATCGAGGTAAGGCTAGAGGAGGCCTCGGACCTTGTCGCGCTCCGGATCTCGACGGTCCCTGTCGCCATCAACACCCTCCTCGGAAAGGTGCATGTGACGGAGGAGATGGTGATCGAGGAGATCACGCGAGTCACAAAGGCCGTGCCAGTCAAGGTACGGCCCCACGGGAAAACTCGCCTTGACGCTCCATACCAGTCATGGCTTGCCCATTTCAGGAAGGGAGCAGCACCAAGACAAGGATTCCGCCTGTTCGACGACTCGGGCGTTGCGGTCCCACACAAGCCGCGACAGACTGTGCAGCAATGCAAACGCTGCCTGCAGTTCCATGGAACGCGCGGTTGCTCTCGCGCTCAAGCCTGTGGGAACTGCACCTCCACGATGCACTCGACAGACGAGTGCCGTGCTCACACCAAGTGCCGCAACTGCGGAGGACCGCACAGGTCCGACAGTCGAACCTGCCTGGCGCGCCCAACTAAGGCCGGACCCGTTAGCAAAGAGCAACTGGCCAATATTCGCATCGCGAGCCAACGCGAGCTCGCGGCCGTGGTGAGGGCTAAAGCTGCAGCCCGTCGCGCTGAGGCAGCAGTACAAGCGGCTGCCAAGCAAAAGCAAGCCTCACCCGAAGTGGTGAAATCAAACAACAGTTTCGAAGTTCTGATGACCGACGTCGCCTCCGACGCCACGGCCACAGGAACGACGAATCCTGTTGAGTCTTCCTGAAGGGCCCCTCACGGGTCCCTTCCAGCCTCCCACCTACGATAAGTTTTATGTCGATCAACGTAGGTAGGGGAGGCTTATCACACGACATCGCGCTTTCCCGAGCTTACGAGCTAGGCGTCGATGTAGTGTTAATACAAGAACCTTCGTGGAAAAAAGCCACAAAGGAAACAAAGTCACACCCTGGATACGACTGTCATATACCACATGGCGGCGTAAACATTCGACCCAGGGCTGTGACTTATACACGAATCAATACAGGGAACCTTTCGGCAAGACAAATCTTTCCCTGCCATCCCCCGACGGCGGATTACTGCTGGGTTGTGGTAAACGGAGTCACGTTTCTCAACGTGTACAAGGACCCGAACGACGCGAACGACCCGACGGCCATTCGACCACTCCTCAGCTGGGACCCACCACCACGATCCGTCGCGGCTGGCGATTTCAACGCGGTGCACCGCGCATGGCAACCAGATGCTGCCCGCCCACGCGGACAAGGAATCGAAATTGAGAGATGGGCGGAACGCCATAATCTCACTTGTCTGATTGTGGGCGAGCCAACGCATCGAGCCGGCAACACGCTGGATCTTGCCTGGACCAACATCAACGGGGCCCAAGCATGGGTGGGTCGCAGCGAGTGTATAACCAGCGACCATCTTCCGATTCGAGGACAAGTCCCACCGGATGCGGAAAATGGGACCATGAGCCATCGCCGATTAGGGTAACGCGCGGAAACTTTCCGAGGTTCTCTCTTGCCGTGGCGCAATTCACTCACCCGCCACCAGTGTTGGACTCGGTTTGCCAGGTGGATGAATACGCCAAAGATCTCTGTTCCGGCCTTACTAACGCTTTCAAAGCAGCAGGAACACGAAGGAACAAAAGGCACGGCAAATGTGCGCCTTGGTGGACTCCGGAATGCAAGCTAGCTCACACGGAATATCGTGCAGCAGTGACTCCGGAACAGCGATGGATACATTCGAAGAAGCTGCGCTCAACCCTCAGAGCGGCAAGGAAAGAGTACCAGACGCGTCAAGTCGAAGCGATCACGACACCAACTGATGTGTTCAAGCTGATGCGCTCGGCCGAACCAAGGCAGGCAAGCACCCCCCTCCACTTAACCACGAAGGGAAGCTGTACTCCGATCCGGCCAAGCGAGCAGCGGTACTCCGGGATGCTCTTTTGGCACGACACCAAGCGACGGACGACCTACCGCCACTCGATGCGCCGAGCACCGACCGAATCCCCTGGAACGACCATGTCTCGGACGAAGAGATTCGCATGTGCACCGTAGGCTGCGCCAACACAGCGCCTGGAGCAGACGGGATCTCTGTGGAGCTTCTGCGAACATGTTGGAAGACGATTGGACCATTTGTCGGCACTCTCTTCCGCGCCTGCATCAGACTCGGCACCCACCCATCCTGCTTCAAGCTGGCTGAAGTGGTGCTCCTACGTAAGACGAACCGAGATCCAACGACTGTCAAGGGCTGGAGACCGATCGCACTTCTGTCATGTTTGGGTAAGGGATTGGAACGACTCTTGGCGAAGCGGATGGCCCATCTCGCAGTAACGCTCGACGTTGTCGGATACCAACAATTCGGAGCGCTCCCTAAGAGGTCGGCAAACGACCTTGTCAACTGCGTAGTCCACGACATCGAAGAGGCAAGCACCCAGGGATGGGCGGCCACATTCACGACTCTCGATGTCCAAGGCGCATTTGATGCAGTACTCCACAACCGTTTGGTGAGGAGGATGCAAGAGCAGGGGTGGCCAGACTCGATTCTTCGATGGACGGCTTCATTTCTTGCACATCGAAAGGTACAAGTCCGATACTCCGGAGGGGTAACCGGGCAGAGGGAGCTGGTTTGTGGGGTTCCGCAGGGATCACCAATATCGCCACTTCTCTTCCTTTTATACATGGCAGAGCCTATGCGAAGCGGCAACCCAGGAATGAGGTTCAGCTACGCAGACGATGTCGGGATCCTAGGGTTCGGGCGCAGCATTGCTGAGTCGGCCGCTTCTGTACAGAAGGAAGTCGATCATCTTCTGGAGTGGGCAAGTAACAATGCAGTCTCCTTCGATACTAACAAGTCGGAGATAGTCCAGTTTCCCGGCAGGAAACGCGAGAATCCGGTGGCTATTCGTGTGAACGGCGTGACTATCGAGCCAGCAGACCAAATACGCTGGCTTGGAATACACTTAGATCCGCGACTGGACTTCAAACACCACGTCACAACTTGGTGTGTAAAGGCATTGAAGGTTGCCCAGCACATGCGCCGTTTCAACTCAGCGTATCGAGGAGCCGCTCCTGCGGCACTGGTTCGAGCAGTGGATACTTGTATTGTCCCAATAGCAACTTTTGGATCAGATGTTTGGTGGCCCGGCCTCAAACGTCCGACCATTAGGGGAATCATCACACCTCGAACTAGCATCTTCTGCGAGATGATCGACAAGGCAATCTTGACAGGACTGCGCGCTGCCCTTCCGGTAATGAGAACGACATCGAATCTTGTTCTCCATCGCGAAGGAGGTATCCCAACTGGAAAGATCATTCTGGAAGGGAACCGCTTACGGTTTTCGGCTCGACTGCACTCACTTGACAACCGACATCCGCTCCGGACTCGTGCCGCCGTGTGTCCAAACGTTGGAACACGGAAGTACAAGAAGTCTGCTCGGGTACCCAAGAATCCGGGGATCCAGATGTCACGAGTACAGCGGGCCTACCGTCAACTCCCGGACGCGGAAGACGCCGAGCCTCTGCCGCTGCCATGCTATTTTTCGAGCTCTGGCCCAAGGAAAGAGGAGGAGGAAAAGGCTACTCGGTTCCTTGGAGATGTACTAGCATCGGATATTTGTGCTTACCCGGATGGATCGTCGGAGGGACATGGTCGCTCAGCATGGGGGTTCGTCTTGAAGAGAGATGGAAAAACTCTGTTGAAGGGATGTGGCATCAAGCATGGTGGTGAAGTGCTTGATGCGGAAATTGTAGGGGCAGCAAAGGCCCTGAAAGCTGCGCTGGGATTGTTGGAGAGGGAGAACAGTGGAAGCGACGGCAGGCGGCGGATCAACGTGTTGACGGATAGTCAGTCTGCAGTGAAGGCACTGCTGACGGGAACCGCCACAACAAGTCTCGACGATGTACGCCAATTTAGGGCGCTATCAGAAAAGGCTCGAGTCTCGGTTCAGTGGATACCAGCCCACTCTGGGATACAGGGAAACGAAGAGGCTGATAGAGTTGCACGCTCCGGCCTCCGACAACTTCCAAGTAAAGAGAGCCAGCCTGGCTCCATTACTTTGGCGTACGTTCGTCGTCTGATGAATCAGAAACGTCAAGCTCTTCTCGAGGAATGGTGGGAGGAAGCGTGTCCACCTAGATATCGTAACCTGGGTCTTCTCATGCGACGACGCAAGCCACGCGAGCTGGCACTTTCCCGGCGGCTACTTCGTAAACTGATCTCAGCCCGTACGGGACACGGAAACTTCGCTGCATGCCATCGTCGTTTCAACAACTTCACCGCTTCTATGGAGTGTGCGTGTGGAGAGGAAACAACGCCTCTCCACTTCATTCACTGTCGACTGCACGCACGCCAGACGCATCGACTACGAGGTACAATGTCACATCACGACTTTGTCCACAAGCTTCTCGGGCCTAAGTGTCTCGAGAACTTTACAAAATTTGCGCAGGAAACCGGCTGCTTCGGGGGCCCACCTGCGACTCCGTCTCCAGCTCTCAGCGGAGACGGTGGTAATTAGTCATAGCACGATGTATGGCAGGTAGGCAAATGAGACCAGAAGTGTCATTTTCCAACCACAAACAGGAGTATGGGATTTGAAATTTTGGTTATGGGAGTCTGTGTGGGCATTTATTTTCTTTATTATAACTAGCTACTTGTTGTGTAGTGAGTCACGCGGTGAGACCGAGTCGGGTATGTGGGAAGCATGATCTCGGCCATGTACACCGGTCTTTGACTCCTAGGAGATATAGAGCTTAGCTTAGGACCTAAAAAAAAAAAAAAAAAAAAAACAAAATCGAGAAATTCGAAAATTCGAAAATTCCCTTTTCCCATTTTCCCTTCTTATGGTTACTCCTGCGCTTGACCTCTCGAATTGATGACCATCGAAAGGCGTCCCAAAATGCCTCCGATGAAAAGCAAGCGACCAAAGTCGACGATTTCTGTCGGCTTTGAACGGACACAAACGTGTTCTAAACCTACTGGCCTCGCGCAAAAATTATCAAGCCTATTTGCGAGTGAGGCCTTCGTCCCAGGGAAGTCTTCACCTTCCCGATCAAGAGATGACTGATTCTGATCCGATCAGAGCAGAAACATATGGTCAACAGACCGCGAAACCCGCCGAGCTGGCCCCGAGGCCAGCAGCTCCAGGAAAGGAAAGGAGTTGTCGAGAAAAGACAACCGAAGTGCAGAATCATCTGCAGAAACAATGCTGTGCCAGCCTCTAAAGGCGCAGCATCGACATCAGCAATTGAATTTCCACCAGAGCTGCAATCTGTGATGGAGGCCGAAAAGCGTCGCATGACGCAAATAAACACCCGACTCGCAATCTGCTCGACTGCAATAAGCAGTGTCGAAGCAGCACTCTCGCCTCTTTCGATTGGCGATAATAAAGAATTCGTAGACGGAATCAAAGTCTATCTTCGAGCGGCCATCGGCCAGTTCGTACAATCTGGCCAGGAAGCACACCACCAGTTCTCCCTGCTCGCCCCGCCAACCCTCTTCCGCCGAGGGCACCAGAAATAAGGGTTCCTAACCCTCCAAAAACCCAGGCTCCGGCCCCAAAGACAACTTGGGCTACCGTAGCTCGGGGAGGCCTAGCCCGCAGCGCTGGGCAGTCGACAAAAAAGGCAGCACCGCCCGCCCCAAAGCAAAGAGTGCCAACCCGAGGACAAAAATCGATTCACGACTTTTTCTGCGCCTCGACTACTTCCACCCCCACCGTCTCCTCTCCCCAGCTGGCATTAGGTCAGCTGTGTCTCTGGCGCTGGGAACCGCTGCTAACGATATTACGTTGGTTCAGCGGGTAAAGACCGGCTTTGCGATTACAGCAAAGAACGAAGCTTCTCGAAAGGAGCTCTTGGATTCCTCTGCACTGCGGAGAGATCTAGAAATACACCTGGAACCAGCGTCAAATCTGGTTGCCATGCAAATTGCCACCGTTCCGGAGACAATTCGAACACTTGCTGGCCCCATCGACGTGACAGCAAAGATGGTTGCCGACGAAGTCACGCGAGTGACCAAGCTGGTTCCCTTTCTGGTTCGTCCTCATGGGACTAGCAAACCAGGGGCGCCCTACTCAAATTGGCAAGCGCTCTTTCCCCGAGAATCCGCTCCTCGACCCGGATTCCGCCTTTTCGACGACTCTGGAGCTGCAAAGCTCTTCCGACCTCGTCGCAAAATCGAACAATGCAAACGGTGTCTTGAATTTCACGCCACCCGTGGTTGTTCCCCGCTCCAGCTTGCTGGAATTGCGGATCTAATATGCACTCAGAATCAGAGTGCAAGGCCTCACCCGGTGTCGAAACTGTGGGGGACCTCACCGATCGGATTCCCGGGCCTGCTTAGCCAGACCCAGCAAGTCCGGACCGGTGCCAAAAGAGCAGCTCGCGCGGATCCGCCAGATCCAGCAAGGGGAGTTCGCGAAAGTGGCTCGATTTAGGGCTGCAGCCAAAAGGGCCGAAGAGGCAACATGGCCTCAACGAAGGACGTCTCAATGGCCGAGGGATCGGGTTTCGGAATCCTGGAATCCGAAGAAGAAGTTTGAGGGTACAGCAACCCTCGGTGAAGTCTACAAAAAGCTTCAAAATATATAGCAGGATACCAGCTGAATTCAGGTAATCTGCGAACTAATCTTTCGCTCTCAGCGGAGATAAGAAAAAGTCACTTGGAGGATGTGGCAGGAAAGGGAACGGGCGAGAAGCGCGGGATCCGGACCAAACAGTATTTCTTCCAAATTTGATTTCAGTTTTTGATTTATGTTTTTGATTTTAGTTTTGCTGTTAACTTCTACAATTTCAGTAGAAGTTCATGCGGTTGGAATGAGTTGGGCCTGTACGCAGTGATCCTTGCCGGCTCCACCGGTCCTTGACCCATTGTGGATAAGAAAGCGTTAGCTTAGGACCAGAAATTACAAAAAAAAAAAAAAAAAAAAATTCGAGAACCCAATTTGCCCATTTCCACCCTTCCACCCGTCTCACCTACTGATCCACATATCGAATTGTAATTGTTTGCCCTTGGTGGCCTTTTCAAATGCCTCCGACGCGTAAAACGCACAAAAACGCGATCAGTGGCACTGCCAAAGATCGCGTCAACAAACCGTGCCAATGGACTCCCGTTATCCAAAACCACGCGAGAACATGCTAACAAGACGAGGACTCGAGTCCAACATTCAGAATATGAACGCCGTCGCGGCTGCTCCTAGCTAAGGAGAACGATGTCCCCGGAAGTGGACATGGTGGATGCGGAAGTCGAGAAGTTAAAAACCCTCGAAGATTCACGATGGGCTTCCTCCAGCCAAGTGGACGCGGGTATAGTCTTCAAGCCTGCCGGATCCAACATCAAAAACCGTCGTCGCACCCGAGAAGCGCGCTACGGTTCCAGCACTACCGCGACCGGTAGAAGTGAGGCCCACGAAAGAGGCCGACATACCCACAACCAAGGCAGCAGGAGCCGAAAACTCTTCGCTGGACCAACCGCCTACAGCCAGAAGCAGCAGGCAGGGAAAAAATATTCCCCCCAGAATTGCTGGCAGCGATCGAAGCGGAGGGCGCAGGGCAAGGCAAAAAGCTGCGCAATTCCATATATGCTCAACAGCGATTAGCAGTGTCGAGACAGCCCTTTCACCGCTCTCCACCGGTGAAAATAAAATTTTTGTAGACTCCATCAAAGTCTACCTAAAGGAAGCCATCGCGCAATTTGTGGCGGTCGGGCCGAGCACCACTCCGCCAGTCCTGCCCAACGACCAATTGTCGCAACTCACCCGCGACCGCCATCCCAGTAGCTGTTCCTCGGAATATAACAAAGGCTACAGCACCTCTCCCGCTCAGAAGCACCTGGCTACTGTCACCAGAGCAGGACACCAAAGTCAGGCGCACAAGCCCCTGCAAACATCACCTCGGTTTCAGCTGCCCCATTTGCCAGGAAACCAGAGAAGAAGTCGGCGGCATCAACAACAGCATCGAAAGATGACCGAATCTTTCTGCGTCTGGATGCAAACCACGAGTGGAGACAGCTCTCTCCAGCTGGCGTTCGCGAAGCCGTCGCTTAACAAACACATTGCACCCCTGCTGATGTCGACCAGGTGCAACGTGTTCCCACTGGCTTTGCCATCCGTGCCAAAAACCGGATGCAAAAACTCGACTGCTGGAGGCCTCCAGCACCTTCGCACAAGTGGAGGCAAAACTAGAACCACCAAGTGATCTTGTTATGGCCAGGCATCCTTGAAGAGGTTTCAAGGAGAAGATTCTCAGGAAATAGTGGATAGGAGAAGGTTCCAGAAAACCCTAACAGTTAGAGGTGGAGGTGCTAGCGTCATGACTGATATTTGCCATAGTATTAGTTGAGTCAAGTACTGTCTCGAGTTAGATGTAAGGAAGCTAGAGCTACCACATAGTAGTTCTCCAGCTTCTCAATCTTTCATTCTTTTGATCTTTGATCTCGAAATCTAGCACTTATATAATATCATACTTTTAGATCCTGACAGTCCGATATTCTCAGTCTTCAATTTCGTATTTACATACTCGTACTTGTGTTCACCCTGATTCTATCAGCCTTGATCGCTGGCTCGGCAACTCGACTGCTTGACTTTGTGTCTCGACTCTCCTGTAGTTCTCCGACCTTTGACCACCTGGCACCTCGCCGGTTGGATATATCTGAGTATCCTTCGTTAGCAATTATAATCTGAATAATTATTAGTACATTACCTTCGGCAGACGGCGATCTCCAGTATCCTACGCACGCCGTAACAGATCTAGTTTCCCTCCGGATTGCAACGGTTCCAGTCGCCGTGTTCGGCTTAGAAGGACGAGTCGAAGTCACTGCCGAAATGGTGGCCGCCGAAATCC
>OENG01000264.1:0-12538 GCA_900239735.1 Blumeria hordei DH14 | reverse complement strand
TCATGATGCGTGCTCTTTCGAGAAATTCCAGTAGCGACACTAGGTAGCATTCCAACCTTCTAATCTTTGGCCAGCAATTGGTAGAGCTCGAGTTGGTAGACTGATGGCCCAGGTAACTTAAAATTTTCCTCTTGTGGTAGATAAATATCTTCTGTACTATTCTGGAAAACAAAAGTAGCTGTTGGAGAGCACCTTTGACGGTTTTTAATGGTTCGGGGTGGAGGGCAGATAGCCTTGATGCATTTACTACATGGCGGGCTCAGCTTAAAACGCTGGCACATCGGTTAGTTTCTATTGACTGAATTTGTCAACACGAGACTTCTTGGTTGTTTTGTTTTGTTTATTTTGTCCTAAGCTAAAGCTATGTTTTCTGCATTAGGTCAAGGACAGGTGGAGCCGGTGAGGATCACTGTATACAGGCCCAGCTCATTCCAACCGCGTGAATCGCTACCAAAAGTGCAGCTGATTAAACATAAACGAAAAATCAAGAAAATCAAAATAACTCCGAAACCAGAAGATTCCTTCATATTTGACCCAAGCAATGCGTTCCTCACACATTCCCTGGTCCGTCACACCTTCCAGATGACAAGTTTGCCCCTTCTCTGCTGAGAGCAAAAGACGGGTTAGCAGGCACCTTTATCCAGCCGGTATCCTGCTAATAGTTAGTAGATGCCCCGAAAGGGGACATCGTCGAGGTCGCTGTGTCCTCAAACTTCTTCTTCAGATCCCAGCATTCCGAAACCTGTTGCCTCGGCCATTGCGACATCCTTCGCCGCGGCGACGATCGCCTCTTCGGCCTTTTTGGCTGCGGCCTCGCTCGAGCTGCCCTGTGAACTTCCCTTGCTCGAGGTGGCGAATCCGCGCGAGCTGCTCTTTGTCACCGGTCCGGACTTTCTGGGTCTGACTTGGCAGTCCCGAGAATCCGATCGGTGGGGTCCCCACAGTTACGACACTTTGTGAGGGCCTTGCACTCGGCTTCCGAGTGCATGTTGGAGCCGCAGTTCCAGCAGGCTGGAGCGCGGGAGCAACCACGGGTGGCGTGGAAGCCCAAACAGCGTTTACACTGTTCAATTTGACGACGAGGCTTGTGAATGGTAGCCATACCAGACTCGTCGAAGAGGCGGCAGCCCGCACGAGGGGCGCAGTCCCGGGAAAAGAGGGCATGCCAGTTTTGATACGGTGCCCCAGGTCGACATGTCCCATGAGGTCGGACCTGAATTGGAACGCGCCGGTCGTACTGAGAATCTTGGTCGAGACCCACCCAGCATCGACGCCCCTGGGGCCGTGCACTGTAACTATACTTACAGGTACGTTCGGTATCTGTAAGGCGACAAGATCCGAAGATGCCTCGAGTTTGACGTTTTCACTCGCCAGCTTCGAAGAGGCATCTAACATCTCTTGTCTTAATGTATCGTTCTTTGCTAGCATAGCAAAGCCGGTTCTCACTCGATGGAGTGAGGTTATTTCTTGGCTGAAGTAGCTGAATTTGTACTCCAACTTAGTTCTCACGCTGCTTGGGGACAGTTTTCGCCACGGGTGGTCCTTTTCAAGGCGAAGGAACAGTCGCTTGTCGACTTTCGCCTTGGGGGTTTCTTTTAGTTGGGCTTTGGCCGTAGGTCGCGGCACAGCCTTGGCAGTAGGGACTGCTTTTTGTCGCAGTCCGTTTCTGGCCACCGTGGCCCAGGTGCTATTTATTGGCAGCGCTGGGACGGCGGGAATTGGTGTGCTCCTGGCGTCGAGAGCCCTTGGGAGAGGGTTGGCCGGGCGAGGAGGGAGGACGGGTGGCGTGGAGGCCGGGCCCGTGGCCATGTATTGTGCGATGGCGGCGCGTAGGTAGACTCTCATCGAGTCTACGAATTGTCTGTTTGACCCATTGGTCAAAGGGAGGAGGGTGGCTTCGACGCCAGAAATGGCGGCGGAGCAGAGGGCCAGATTTGCCGCTGTTTCGGCGGCACGTCGTTGCTCGGCTTCGAAAATTGGTCGTAGTTCGGGCGGGCATTCTGCTTTTGTAGCAGCTTTTGGCTGCGACGTTGAATTCGACGCTGCTATGGGCGCAGCGTTCTCCGACAGTTTGGGCGCGGTCGGAGGAGATTTTGACGATTCTCCAATCCCGTGGGGGACGGAGGGCGGTTGAGAGATTTTCTCAATAGTTTCAACTGACCCGATCATGTCAGTATCGGGCTCAGTGACGGCGGGTAGGGCTTTTTCCTTCCCTTTGATTGAGACCTTGCTCATCTCCGCGCATTTCAGAGACTGGGCAAGGCCAGGTAATTGTTCGAGAGCCCTCGGGTGGACTCTCGTGTTGTCCAACTTGGCGTTGGGACGCTTTTTTCGAACAGGTGGCATGATGAAAATGCCAGTGACTCGAGCACAATTATTTGATAGAATGCGACGAGCGCGAGAGGGAGGAGAGGGGGAAATGGTGAAGATTCGAAAATTCGAATTTCAAAAATTACGGTTGTTTGTTTTATTTATTTTGTCCTAAGCTAAAGCTATGTTTTCCACATTGGGTCAAGGACAGGTGGAGCCGGTGAGGATCACTGTATACAGGCCCAACTCATTCCAACCGCGTGAATCGCTACCAAAAGTGCAGCTGATTAAACATAAACGAAAAATCAAGAAAATCAAAATAACTCCGAAACCAGAAGATTCCTTCATATTTGACCCAAGCAATGCGTTCCTCACACATTCCCTGGTCCGTCACACCTTCCAGATGACAAGTTTGCCCCTTCTCTGCTGAGAGCAAAAGACGGGTTAGCAGGCACCTTTTATCCAGCCGGTATCCTGCTAATAGTTAGTAGATGCCCCGAAAGGGACATCGTCGAGGTCGCTGTGTCCTCAAACTTCTTCTTCAGATCCCAGCATTCCGAAACCTGTTGCCTCGGCCATTGCGACATCCTTCGCCGCGGCGACGATCGCCTCTTCGGCCTTTTTGGCTGCGGCCCTAGCTCAGCTGCCACTGTGAACTTCCCTTGCTCGAGAGTGGCGAATCCGCGCGAGCTGCTCTTTGGTCACCGGTCCGGACTTTCTGGGTCTGACTTGGCAGTCCCGAGAATCCGATCGGTGGGGTCCCCACAGTTACGACACTTTGTGGGGCCTTGCACTCGGCTTCCGAGTGCATGTTGGAGCCGCAGTTCCAGCAGGCTGGAGCGCGGAGCAACCACGGGTGGCGTGGAAAGCCCAAACAGCGTTTACACTGTTCAATTTGACGACGAGGCTTGTGAATGGTAGCCATACCAGACTCGTCGAAGAGGCGGAAGCCCGCACGAGGGGCGCAGTCCCGGGAAAAGAGGGCATGCCAGTTTTGATACGGTGCCCCAGGTCGACATGTCCCATGAGGTCGGACCTGAATTGGAAACGCGCCGTCTTACTGAGAATCTTGGTCGAGACCCACCCAGCATCGACCGTCCTGGGCGTGCACTGTAACTATACTTACAGGTACGTTCGTATCTGTAAGGCGATAAGATCCGAAGATGCCTCGAGTTTGACGTTTTCACTCGCCAGCTTCAAGAGGCATCTAACATCTCTTGTCTTAATGTATCGTTCTTTGCTAGCATAGCAAAGCCGGTTCTCACTCGATGGAGTGAGGATATTTGTTGGTTGAAATAGCTGAATTTGTACTCCAACTTAGTTCTCACGCTACTTGTGGACAGTTGTCGCCACGGGTGGTCCTTTTCAAGGCGAAGAAACAGTCGCTTGTCGACTTTCGCCTTGGGTTTCTTTTAGTTGGGCTTTGGCCGTAGTAAATTTCTTGAATAAAAGTGGGAAAGGGGCCTTCGTTTCATTCTATGGAGACAGAGAATCTAAGTACAGTATGGCGATCCACGGTCCACCCGGCAACCACCAGACAACCCCTTAGGTCTGGCTCATTAACTACTCCCCCCCACAGGACGAAGCACCCGCGAAGACTACGTGCCCTTAGCTACTGAAACGCCATATCATCTCTGTCCATCTGCATCTCGTGATGACGAGCTCCGTTTAGTGTTGATCGTTTGTCCCTGCTAAAATGCCATAGCTCCTCACGGCTCAATCGTGCTGACATGCACTCCCAGAAGGTGACTCCACAACAGTAAATAGCTTTCTCATGCGTCATGAACACCACGGACCTTTTCGACATACTTTGGCAATTTAAAAGCCGCATTCCCTAACCGAAGGTTCTGATAGACCGGAATCTCCTCCTCCTCTTGAGTTATGAGATAGCCCTCTCGAAGTCGAAAAGGCTTGAGATGGTCTCCGTAGTAATGCCTTGGGATTCGTGACCCATCGACCTGTCTTAGTATGAATGAGCGCTCCATGTCACCTCCATAACCCACAACGACAAACGGCCCTCTCCATGCCGGTCTGAGCTTTTTCCCAGCGGCTTTGGCGTCCCATAACATCACTAGACTCCCTGGTACATAGACATGCCCAGCTCGTACGCCCAGATTATGTCGGTCTTTTGCACGATCTTTTTGCGAATCTGACCTGATCAGCGCAGTTCGCCTCGTCTCTTCACGGTTAAGGATAAAGTCTATAACTAGGTCTCCATGCACATCGTCATCTTCAGGAAACACATCTGGCGTTCCTGTACTCAATAATGACTTCAGACTCTCTCGATGGTTTGAGGGAAACACAGCTTCGAGATTCCCATCAGGTGCGAAGCCCTTAAGAATTTCGTGGGGAGAAAACCCAAGGTGTAGTATGTCCCTCCTGTTTACATCAAACGTGGATTTTGATAGGATCGTTGGCCATCTCGATGGATCACGAGCGTTCTTCTTCAAGGCTCGTTGTAGAATGTCGACGGCTTTCTCACCATACCAGTAGCTTTCTTTGCTGCAACAGGTGACGTGCACCACATAACTCCACGGGATTCCGCAAACCGCTGTGTGTCCTTCCCAAAATGAGCGCCAGGATCCGAGTAGATACCTGTGGGAACTCCATTCTCCAAGAAAATTCGCTCCAGTGTGGAAATAACAGATTCTGAGTTGTCAGATTTTGTTGCTTGCGACCACACGAACCGGGAGAAATAGTCCACTACCACAAGGATGTAATACACTTCTACTCCCTCGAACTTCGGAAAAGGGCCTATGAAATCGATTCCAAGTAGTTCCATCGGGGTACTTATTGACACTCGCGCCATTTTCTGTGATCTCACTGCTGTTCCATGTTTGGCACACACCAGACATCCTGCAATGTAGTCACGAACATCTTTAACCATAGCAGGCCAATAATACTTCGATAGTTTGCGCATTGTGATGGATGAGGCGAAGTGTCCCCCATTGTCATGAGCTTGCAACAACAGTGATGAGACTTCCTTTTCGGTTATGCAGCGTTTAAGAACTCCCTGAACATCAAGATAGAGTACTCTTTCGGGTCCCTGTACTTGATACTTACTCGCCTTCTTGAGGAACGCCGCTTGGTGGACTTTCGTTTGGATCTTCTTGGGAGCTATTCCCGTCTTCAGATATATTGAGATCTCTTTATACCATATTGAGTCAGAGAACCTCGTGTGAGGCGCAATGGTTTTTGTCCTTATCACATTTTTGACCCATGGTGCACTGTTATACTGAGGCACTGTGGATGGGACTTGGCTGTCTGAGACGTTAGAAATGAGACAGTTACTCCCCCCATAGCTTCCGCCCCTGCGGAAACCCAGGAAGATTTGTAGACTCCTGTGGATATTTCGGACAGCGAATTCAGGAGTTCAAATGCTACATGCGTAGGCACTGTCTCTCCCAATTCCTTTATAAGCAAGCTTATACTTGCCATCTTCGAATCAAGATCCTTCCTAGCCATATCACCCAGGAACAACGCCCTAAGATCCTCCTCTTTTAATGGTTCACCGATGGATTTCAGCAATGTTTCGTATCCATTTGTACCATCCTTCCAAATCCATTTAGGGTCTCCATTCTCGTTGACCAGATCACCAAATTCCGTTAATTCCTTCGTTTTTCCTATTTCACCCGGGAAGATAGTCCGAGAAAGAGCATCCGCGATTGGGTTCCGTGACCCAGGTATCCACGCAATTTCAATGTTCAGAAATCTAAGTTCGCTTGCCCACCTTGCATATATACCATCAAGACAAGATGATTTCAAGAAGTAGGTAAGCGGGTGATGATCGGTAAAGATTGTCCCCTGAATCGGCGACCTGAACATATAATCATATTTCCTGCAGAATTCCACGATAGCGCACAGCTCTCTTTTATACGTCCCGTAATTTCGTTGACATTTTGTGAATGTGAAAGCGTCATAAAGGATCGGAACTTCAGCTCGTTTACCCCCAATGATCCTTGACTGGGTTACAGCACAGCCAGCTCCAAAGTTGCTCGCATCTGAGTACATGACCGTTGACTCTTTGAAGTTCCAACCATGCATTTCAATTGCACTGGAGCATTTCTCCTGTAGTAATTGGAAGGAAACTTGCTCTGCCTCTCCCCACCGCCAGTCACCGTTACCGGTAAGTCTTGACAATGGAACCTTTATCTCAGCGAAGTTTTTAACCCATCGTCGAGTCATATTAATCGCCCCAAGAAAAGCACGAACCTCTGATGCATTTGTCGGGGTAGGCCATATCCGAATCTTGTCTCGTCTCTCAGGAGTTACACACACAATGCCGCCCTTCTTATGAAGCGTTCCTAGAGCCACAACTTCTTCCTTGAATAGCTCCATCTTTTTAAATGATAGTTTGAGACGTGACCACTCTAGTCGAGGAAACAATTCATCCGCCATAAAATCATAGGCATCCTTGAAGTTTTGAAAACCGGAAAACATGTCATCAATGTAGAATGAGGCTTTTGGAGGACTACTATTATCTTCGGGCACCAGTACAGACTTCATGCCCGGAAATTGATTTTTACCAGGTGGAATGTCACCAAGCACAATGTACATTAGCTCCGTGAAGGAGAATCCTGCGCTCATGGATCCTTGAGGCATCCGAGTCGGCTGAACTTGGCCAATGCCGGCTATGGTGAATGCAAAAAAATGTCGATCTTCGGGATGAACGAGGATATTCCAATAGCCGTGTTTCACATCAAACTTCAGAAAAAATTTGTGTGAGGGGTGAGACAAATGGTCGTGTACTTTGGCCATCAATTCCAGGTAGCATCCTGGCATGTCTTCCTTCACATTCTGGTAGTTAAACGTAATTCTCGGCTCATCCCAAGGTCCGGGATTGTCGCTCTTGTCCACTATGACGGCCTGCGCGTTCCAATCTGACAACTTTCCATTTGCTGCCATGGTCTTTTCGAACATTCCACACGATAGCCCCTCATTAACAATTTTTTGAAGCCAAAACTCCTTCCCTGGAGGCCACCTTTTCTGCTTGACTTTTGAAAATGGTTTAGTCCCCTCTCTGATCCTAACTCTATGAACATAGAGGTCTGTTGGGACTAGTTGCTCTAGCTCAACTCCATTGATATCGCGGTAGGTGAATAGAAGTCGTTTCACCATGTCTCGTTGAAAGTCATCGCCTACAGCTGTACCTATCTTTACTCCTACTTTCCCAAACCATTCATCGATTTCTTCTTTCGGAGCCTTACTTAAAGGTCTGCTTCTGGGTCTTCTGGATGTCGGAAATGTTCCGGCCAGGTCAAAACTTTCTCTAATTAGTCTAGTCGACGGTTCATTTGAATTGGAGTCGTTCTGGGAATTGAAGCCATTAACTGTACCATCAGTTAAGCAGTGTTTTCTATCAGAAACTCCCATAACGCTCATCAGCTGCTTAGTTAGTAGATCTCTGTTCTTCTTTAATATCCGCGGTGCTTTCTGGTCACTTGGTTCAAAGGCGGTCTCGTCAAACGTACATGACATCGACTCTAGTAAGACACTGTTGGAAGACAATATAGGTGACGAATTCGGATCATTAGGATGACCGTCCTTATTAAAATGAAAATTAGAAGATTGGACACAAGATTGAAGATCAGAGTCCTGAGGTTGTTGACAAAAAGGGTTTTCACTATCCTCTTTCGTAATTTCCTCACTGTGTATGACATTTTTGTACAGTTTACTGACATGTTTAGGTCTCTCTAGTTTTCCGACGACGAAGACGTAACAACTTTTGGGAGCTCATCATCAAAATCAGAGTCAGTATCGTCAGATTCATCTGTCGTATCAGTATCTGATTCTACAATATCTTTCGCGCGTGGTTCGCTCGGTTCTTCCCTATGTCCCTCGTCATCCAGGGCTTGTCTGGGATACAATACAAGTTTGTGCCCACTCGAAGACATAAACGTTGGGCCTACAATAGCGGCCTTCGCCTCATTCAATTTCGGATCTCCAAGAATTATTTTGGAGTCGCGAATAAAAATCCCTGCATTAACGTCGTGTAACCAAGGTATTCCTAGAAGTAAGTGAAGATCAAGTTCACCATTCTTCTTCACGACTGGGCGCACGAACGCATCTATTCGTCTCCAAATTCTGCAAACGCCGATGTCGAAACTAACAAAATGAGATAATTCCGTTGCACTGCCATCGGCTGTGTTCATCGTAAGACCACTGAACCCCTTGGTGCCCAAGCTGATCTTTTCAAGCCTCAGAGCTTTAACGAGGCCCTGCGAGATGATGTTCATCTCTGATCCTTGGTCTGCCTGCGAGATATGCTTTGGCAATGCAACTTTTATTATTTTCCCGTTTGCTTCTGCGCGCGCTACAACAGGAATTCGAAAAGCTTTTGTTTCCTGGCTCTTCTGGACCGACCGAGCCAGACCGTTATCGGCCGCACTTGAGAAAAATTGTGCTGGCACTTGCTTCCCTTTCTTCTTGTTCATCCTCGTTGAGAGTCTTCGGAATTCCTTTGCCGTATCTGGACTCACTTGCCAGAGCTCAAGAAGATTTAGAGGTATACATATTCTTCTCGCCAGTTCCACATAATCCATAGGGCCGCATCCCTCTCTGCCCACTATCTCCCTCAAATGCTTTAGAATCCGCTTTCCTTTTCTTGCCGGTTTTATAGGCCGACATATTCCAGGATTTTCATCCTCATTGACAGGCTCGTTGGGCGAATTATTGCTAAGGATATCTTCTATATCGATTCGTTGCCTCTTCCTACCTGGTCCAGAGCTGAATGATTGAACCTGTGTGCCTAGTTCGCAGGCCTTTGATTCAGTGTGTTGCCAATGATCATCTGGTATATCGATGTCGGCAAACTGACTGAGTGAACAGTCCGCATCTCTTTGATCCGCGAAATGAACTTTGGGCACCGCTCTCCAAGATCCCTCAGGTTCATCTCTATGCGTCTCCTGACTCTCAGTCCTTGCTGGTGGGTGATTCAGGCTGTGTTGACTTGAACCGTAGTTTTCTGGCCTATATCCAAAAGCGGAGTTCAATTGAGGTTGGTCTGGGACATCCATATAGTTACCATTCATTCCTCGAGATCTAGAGGAATAATTTTCACTTAGATTGTGCAGATCAGAGTGAGGATTTAGTGGACGGTGAAAATCCTGACTCTCTTTCCACCTACCGTATCTATGACCGTAGTGTACCGAGTTTGATTCTCTCGGAGGTTGAGGGCGATCATATATTAAATTCTTGAGGTGAATTTGCTCCCAGTTCTGAAGTTGCAGATTCTGACATTTCGGTTTAATATGCCCTACATGGCCACATCCAAAACACAACGGTCCATCACTCGCCTTGTAGATAGCAGCTCCATTAACAAACGCATTCTTAGACACGTTCCCAGGATTATATGTGCTCTGACGATTAGTGGTGTTTCCTCCAAGAGTCTGATGGGCAGGAGGTGAGTCCTTATTGGCATGATTGAACCCGTTCCCAAACTGTTGTTGTTGATGATGCGGAGGCCGAGGTTGATAATATGAGGCTTCATTGCTGAAGCCCTGCCTTGGCTTAGGTACCATTATCCTCCCAGAACTTAAGTCTGCAAGCACAGATGAGACGGATTTCCCGTAATGAGATGAGCATAGATCTCGAATTTGCGCCATTTCGTTCCTCTCAGCGGCTCTTTCTCTAGCTTCCTTAGCCGCATCTAGACTTTGCTTAACCCCAAGGATTATTTCTTGACATCTCCACATTGAACCGCATGATAGCGCGGACCTGGAAAGCGCTTCACACCTGACATCTTCATCACGAAGCCCATTGAGGAACGCAAGGATAATGGAGTTGAGCACTGTTTGCTCAATAGGAATCATTGGTCTGCCCAGAGCTGCTGTCCTTGGGGCATCCCTTCCGTGTGACCGACGAAGAATGTGTAGCGCACGCTGATAGTATGCTGTCAGTGGTTCAGCTTCCTTCTGCATAAAATCCTGGATATCATTTTGCAGGTTCCCTTCGACGTGATTTACCAACTTGGCGGGGAACATTTCAATTAGCTGTTGTTTAAACTCAGCCACCTGCTCATCTGTCGAATTCTGCCGGTCGTCAATGAAGGCCCTTAATTCCGGAGTTGAATCAAGCCATCCTGCCGCTTCGTCTTCAAAAAGGATATCAATCGCGAAGAAAAAATTTTCTGGTGAGACCGTCGTATGCCCCGCCGTCCTGAAATCATATTCGAGTCGTGACAGCCACCTTGCTCCGGAGTTTCCTTCTCCAACAAACCTTCCCGCCTGTTCAAACTTTGGGAGTGTTCGATTTGCCATTCCGAGTTCCTCTTCACCAATCCAGATTCTTTCCAACTCAGCACGCAATTCACTAAAATCAAAAGCCGTTTTTTTTTTTTTTTTTTTTTTTTTTCCTTTGTAATCTTCCTTATTCTTCTGTTGTTATTTTTCCACCTTCTTCTACACCAATTCCAGATCACAGATGTTAGGCCGATAAGTTAACTTAATAATGGGGCCTTCGTAATTGATTCACACTTGAGGGTCAACACTTGAACGAAACCGGTTTCTTTAACAGGCACTGTGATGACGCGTTTCGACCCAGCAGCACAAAACTAGGTCGTAATATGTATATAGACCACCGAGCTGCCAACTAAATTTCAGGATGAATTTTCAGCCTGTGGACTCGAGATAGCTCCCAATAACAGTTGACTCCCATTCAACGCGTGAGATGATCTGCTTCGATAAATAGACCGTATCCACACGACACGATTACTAATAGTCACCACCTGACGTCTCGATACCGATGATATAAAGTAGGTAGATAGTTAAGATCAAAGTAGACAATGACAACGACCCGAGGAAAATCCCCTGTGCAGGTCACCAGTAAATTGTCTTGAATAAAAGTGGGAAAGGGGCATTCGTTTCATTCTATGGAGACAGAGAATCTAAGTACAGTATGGCGATCCACGGTCCACCCGGCAACCACCAGACCGACCCCTTAGGTCTGGCTCATTAACTGAGGGGGGGTACTTGCTTGCCTTGGCTCGGCCGAGCGCATAAGCTTGAACACATCAATCGGTGTCGTGATCGCTTCGACTTGACGCGTCTGGTGCTCTTTCCTTGCCGCTCTGAGGGTTGAACGCAGCTTCTTCGCATGCACCAATCGCTGTTCCGAAGTCACTGCTGCACGATATTCAGTGTGAGCTAGCTTGCATTCTGGAGTCCACCAAGGCGCAAATTTGCCATGTCTTTTGTTCCTTCGTGTTCCTGTTGCTTTGATAGCGTTGGTAAGGCCGAAACAGAGATCGTTGGCGTATTCGTTCGCCTTGTGAACTGTGTCCAGGGCTGTTGGCGGGTGCGTCAACTTCGTTACAGCAAGGGCGAATCTCGTCAGGTTGCTACGCGTTACCCTGATTTGCGAAGGCTCCTGGTCTCGTTTTCCGGTTCAGTGGGGACTTGTCTCGAATCGGAAGATCTTCGCTGGTTACTCACTCTCTGCGGTCAACCCATGCTTGAGCTCTGTTGATGTTGGTCAATACAAGATCCAGCATGTTCCCGGCTCGATGCGTTGGCTCGCCCACAATCAGACAATTGAGATTGTGGCGTTCCACCCATCTCTCGATTTCAATTCCTTGTCCGCGTGGGCGAGTAACCTCTGGTTGCCACGCGCAGTGCACCGCGTTGAAGTCGCCAGCTGCGACAGAACGTGGTGGTGGGTCCAGCTGAGAAGTGGTCGAATCGCTGTTGGGGTTTTTTTTTGTTCTGCTAATTTTTGGTCCTAAGCTAACGCTTTTTATCCACAATGGGTCAAGGACCGATGGAGCCGGCAAGGATCACTGCGTACAGGCCCAACTCATTCCAACCGCATGAACTTCTACTGAAATTGTAGAAGTGAACAGCAAAAACTGAAATCAAACTGAAATCAAATTTGGAGAAATACTGTTTGGTCCAGATCCCGCGCTTCTCGCCCGTTACCTTTCCTGCCACATCTTCCAAGTGACTTTTTCTTATCTCCGCTGAGGGCGAAAGATTAGTTCGCAGATAACCTGAATTCAGCTGGTATCCTGCTATATATTTTTGAAGCTTTTTGTAGACTTCACCGAGGGTTGCTGTACCCTCAAACTCTTTCGGATTCCAGGATTCCGAAACCTGATCCCTCGGCCATCGAGACATCCTTCGTTGAGGCCATCGTTGCCTCTTCGGCCCTTTTGCTGCAGCCCTAAATCGAGCCACTTTCGCGAACTCCCCTTGCCGGATCTGGCGGATCCGCGCGAGCTGCTCTTTTGTCA
>OENG01000265.1:0-11037 GCA_900239735.1 Blumeria hordei DH14 | reverse complement strand
GTTACACTCGACGTTGTCGGAGACCAAAATTCGGCGCGCTCCCCAAAAGATCCGCAAACGACCTCTCGTCAACTGGGTAGTCCACGACATTGAAGAAGCAAGTACCCAGGGATTGGGCGGCAACATTTATGACTCTCGATGTCCAAGGCGCGTTCGATGCAGTACTCCACAACTGTTTGGTGAGGAGGATGCAAGATCAGGGATGGCCGGACTCAAACTCTCCGATGGACGGCGTCTTTTCTTGCAGATCGAAAGGTGCAAGTCCGATACTCTGGGAGTAACCGGGCAGAGAGAGCTGGTTTGTGGGGTTCCGCAGGGATCACCAATATCGCCACTTCTCTTCCTTCTATACATGGCAGAGCCTATGCGAAGCGGCAACCCAGAAATGAGATTCAGCTACGCTGACGACTTCGGGATACTAGGATTCGGGCGCAGTATAGCTGAGCCGGCCGCAACTGTACATAAGGAGGTGGATCATCTTCTGGAGTGGCGAGTAACAACGCAGTCTCCTTCGACACCTACAAGTCGGAGGTAGTCCGGTTTTTCCCGGACGCAAACGCGAGGAAGCCAGTGGGCATTCGTGTGAACGGCGTGGTTATTGAGCCAGCAGACCAAATACGCTGGCCTAGGAGTACACTTAGACCCGCGACTGGACTTCAAACATCACGTCACAACGTGGTGTGGAAAAGCTCTGAAGGTAGCCCAGCAAATGCGACGCTTCAACTCAGCATATCGGGAGCTGCTCCTGCAGCACTGGTTCGGGCAGTGGACACGTGCATTGTCCCCAGTCAACCTTTGGGAGCAGGTGTTTGGTGGCCCGGCCTCAAACGTCCGACCAAAAAGGGAATCATCACACCTCGGACTAGCATTTTCTGCGAGATGATCGATAAGGCAATCATAACGGGGCTGCGTGCTGCCCTCCCGGTAATGAGAACGACACCGAATCCTGTTCTCCACCGCGAAGGAGGTATCCCAACAGGAAAGATCATTCTGGAAGGGAGCCAACTACGGCTTTCGGCTCGGCTCCACTCACTAGACAACCGTCACCCGCTCCGGACTCGCGCTGCTATGCGTCCAAGGGATGGAACACGGAAGTACAAGAAATATTATCGGATCTATAAAAATCCAGAGATCCACATGTCACGAGTTCAGCGTGCTTACCGACAACTCCGGATGCGGAAGATGCTAAGCGTTTGCCACCCCCAAGCTATCTTTCGAGTTTCGACTCAAGGATAGAGGAGGAAGAGAAGGCAACTCGGTTCATTAATAGTGTGCCGGCATCAGATATTTGCGCTACCCGGATGGATCGTCGGAGGGCATGGTCGCTCAGCATGGGGGTTCGTCTTGAAGAGGATGGAAAACTCTGTTGAAGAGATATGGCATCAAGCATGGTGGTGAAGTCTTGATGCGGAAATTATAGGGGCGAGAAAGGCCCTGGAAGCTGCGCTGGGATTGTTGGAGAGGGAGAGCGGGGGAAGGGACGCAGGCAGCGGATCAACGTGTTGACGGATAGTCAGTCTGCAGTGAAGGCACTGTCGATGGGAACTTCAACAACAAGCTTCGACGATGCGCGCCAATTTAGGGCGCTATCGAAAAAGGCCCGAGTCTCGGTGAAGTGGATACCAGCCCACTCCGGGATACAAGGAAACGAAGAGGCTGATAGAGCCGCACGCTCGGTCTCCGAAAATTGCCAAGCAAAGGGAGCCAGCCTGGCTCTGTAACGTTGGCGTACGTTCGTCGTCTCATGAACCAGAAACGTCAAGCGCTTCTCGAGAATGGTGGGAAGAAGCATGTCCACCTAGGTATCGAAATCTGGGTCTTCTCATGCGACGACGCAAGCCACGCAGCAGGCACTTTCCGGCGGCTACTCCGTGAACTGATCTCAGCCCGTAGGGCCACGGAAACTTCGCGGCATGTCACCGCCGTTTCAACAACTTCGCCGCTTCAATGGAGTGTGCGTGTGGAGAGGAAACATCACCTCTCCACTTCATTCACTGTCGGCTGCACGCACGTCAGACGCATCGATTTCGAGGGAAAATGTCACATCACGAATTTACCCATAAGCTTCTCGGGCCTAAGTACTTTGAAAACTTTAAAAAATTTGCGCATGAAACCGGCAGCTTCGGGCACCCACCTGTGAGTCCGTCTTCAGCTGTCAGCGTAGACGGCAGTAATTAGATCATGCCACGAAGCATGAAGGGCGGGAAAATGAGACAAGAAGTGTCATTTTCCAACCACAAACAGGAGTATGGGATTTGGAATTATGGTTATGGGAGTTTGTGTGGGCATTTATTTTCTTTATTATAACTAGCTACTGGTTGTGTAGTGGGTCACGCGGTGAGACCGAGTCGGGCATGTAGGAAGCATGATCTCGGCCATGTACACCGGTCCTTGACTCCTAGGAGATATAGAGCATAGCTTAGGACCTAAAAATTAAAAAAAAAAAAACAGCTGTCTGCCACTCTGCTTTCCAATTTAAATGTAGCAAATTTCCCTCTACCCGGGACTTTACTTCTTATTTATCAGTAGTTTGAAATTACACCACAGACTGCGAAATAGTGAGGGGAACTTCCAAAAAAGAAAGGTCAGAATACGAAAGAAATTAATTGCAGTAATAAATCCTCCATCTAACATTAATTTCATGCAATATCATAAATCTCAAGGGAAATATCTAATTCACTTGTTGGACTTTGTCGTAAAGCTTTGTCAGCTCAACCCATTTTCCGAAGGCGAGTGCGCCTTTGGGCGTGCCAAGAACCCATTTAATACCAGCTGGGATGTCGGGGCCCACCACTGAGGCGAGCCCAGCTTCTTCCTATGCTGCAGTGAAAGAAGTGGTCCGGACTTTTTTCTTCGCCACAGGAGAAGTCATTAAGGCATCTTCGTGTGTGAAACGCCGATGATACTGTGCGAAATCTCCGTGTCCGGAGCAGAGGGGAGTGTTTTTTTTTTTTTTAACATCATGCCAGCTCACAAACAACCGCAATTTTTGAAATCGATGAAAATTCCCCATACGTCCCTTCACCCTTCAATTCATTATATCGCAAGCTAATATCATCGTTTCTCACAGTGGCAAGACCCCAAATCACCGAAATGGCCATGGGGCCCACGAAAATCACTCGCCCCACGCGCCAGCTCAAAGCAATGGCGAAAATTAAAACCAGGTTGCAACAGCGCCTGGATTCAAGGAATCTATCGATCGAAACGATAGATCAAGATAAGATGGAGTCAGAGACGACTGAAAGGATAAGAGCCTTCCAGGAAGACTCCAACTCAACAAATCCCGACGCAGAAATGGGTGATGTGGTCATAGACCAATATATAATGGAGGGTCTCGACAAGTCCAGATGGAATGTCGCCCAGAAAAATGATGATGTGGTCCCTGTGACTTCTGTCATTACAACAACAAAGATAATTGCTGCTCCTGCTGTCAAGAAGGCAGCAATTCCAGAGATGAATAAGGCTAATCAAGCCACACCTACTCAGATCGCCAGCAAACCCCCATCAGTGGCGACTGAAAAACAACAACCCCCCCTGCAGCGATAGCAGGAAACAAAAAATCAATGGCTGCCCCCCCGGAACTACAAGCCATGATTGAAGCTGAAGAGCGCAGCGCAGCTCAAGCAGCAAAAAATATAATGATCTGCACTACTGCGATCAATGCTGTCGAGACCGCGGTCTCTCTCTACTCGGAAGAGTCGAGCGATCCGTTCATTGACTCGATGAAGTTATATCTCCGAGCAGCAGTGGCTCAATTCATGAAGTCGGGACCCAGTGCGGCCCCCCCAATCCTTCCCCAGCGCCCAAGCTGCCAGGACAATATAAGTCGTCCTATAACCAAGGCCAAAGAAAGAACTCCGATGAACGATCAGGAGCAAAAACGCCCAGTGACTCAGGCCAAAACGACCTGGGCAACAGTCGCCTGGGGCTCTCCACAAATGTCAATCGCTCCAGCGAAGACTGTTCGAGTCGCCCCAAACCCAGCAGCACAGGTCAAGAAACAAGCTAGACCTGTGACGGCAAAGCCAAAAGATGTTCGTCTGTTTCTTCGACTCGGAGAGGAGCATGCATGGCGCGCTCTCTCGCCAGCTGGCATGAGAGATGCCGTGACCAGATTGGTGGAGGTTTCATCCTCCAATATTGAACATGTGTATCGTGTTCCCACCGGCTATGCAATGAAAGCCAAAAACGAAGAAGCACGCCAGCTTCTCTTAAACGCTGCTGAATCATTCAGCATGGTTGAAGCTAAGTTGGAGACAGCCTCAGATCTGGCTGCCCTTCGAATCGCAACGGTTCCAGTGACCCTATACACACTTATGGGCAAGGTCACAGTCACTGAGGAGATGGTGGCAGAAGAAATAACTCGAACCACCAAGGCGGTTCCGGTACGTGTCCGCCCACTCGGAAAGGGGAGAGTAGGAGCTCCCTACCAAACTTGGATAGCTCACTTCGAGAGAGCGTCTGCCCCTCGGCCGGGCTTCCGACTTTTTGACGACTCTGGAATTGCAGTTTGTCACAAGCCCAAACAGGCAATAAGCCAGTGCAAACGATGCCTGCAATTCCACGGCACTCGAGGTTGCTCACGTGCCCCAGCCTGCTGGAACTGCACGTCAACGATGCACTCCTCCGCAGAGTGTAAGGCACATACAAAGTGTCGCAACTGTGGGGGCCCCCACCGATCGGACAGTCGTGACTGTCTAGCTCGTCCTACAAAGTCTGGACCAGCATCCAAAGAGAACCTCGAGGCAATCAGGCAGGCGAGTCAACGGGAATTTGCTGCAGTTGCACGAGCAAAATCAGCTGTCAGACGCGCTGAAGCTGCAGTTTCAGCAGCCTCTGAAAAGGCAAAAATAGCTCAGACGGGCTTCAATTCCAGCAACTGCTTCGAAGTGCTGATGACCGATTCATCGCCTTCTGTAACCAAGGTTACAGAGGACGTGAATCGTGAAGAAAGCTTATAAAGGGCGCCCCACGGGCCCCTTTTCGCCTCCCTCCTACCTTAAATTTCATGTCGATAAATGTAGGAAGGGGAGGCCCGACACAGGACATCGCGCTCGCCCGAGCTTTTGAGCTGGGAGTCGATGTATTGCTTGTTCAGGAACCTCTGTGGAAAAAACAGAGCAAGTCAACAAAGACTCATCCGGGATATGATTGCCATATTCCCCGTGGTGAGGATCAGTCTAGGCCGAGGGCAGTGACCTACACTCGGAAAAGCGGCAATGAAATAATCGCAAAACAGATCTTTCCCTGTGCCACGCCTACGGCAGACTATTGCTGGGTCGTGGTCAATGGAATCACGTTCCTCAACGTCTACAAAGCGCCCAACGACCCACAGGCTGTGCAGCCTCTCATCAACTGGGATCCACCGCCAAATTCTGTTGCGGCGGGGGATTTCAACTCAGTTTACTGGGCCTGGCAACCGAGCACCACCCGAATCCACGACAAGGAGAGGAAATCGATAGATGGGCGCAACATCACCATCTATCCTGTCTCATCATTGGGAGCCCACGCACAAAGCTGGCAACACCTTGGATCTAGCCTGGACTAACATCAATGGCGCGCAAGCATGGGTGGATCGAAGTGAATGCGTAACCAGCGATCATCTTCCTATCCGAGGACAAATTCCGATACGAGCTGCAAGAATGAAGGCTGGGATACCCAAGCTCCGAGTGACGAAGAAAAACTTCCAAAATTTGCTGCCTTCACTGCCAGATGGATCAAGCCGCCTTCAGCCCTAGACACTGTCGAAAAAGTTGAAGAATACGCCCATGAACTCTGTTTCCAAATTAATGCCGCCATTAATGCGACAGGAACCCGAGCCAGAGCTAGTAGCGGAAAATCAGCACCTTGGTGGACCCGGCATGCAGGGCAGCACGAGACAAATATCGAGCGACTTTACCCTCTCTCCAGCGGAGTGTCTGCGCGAAAAAGCTTCGATCAGTTCTCCGAGCTGCAAAAAAAAACCAGACGCAACAGGTCGAAGCGATGAAGTCCGCCGAGCGATGTGTTCAAGCTGCTGAGAAAGGCCAGTCCACGACAGGCTAGCATTCCACCACACTCAATCATAATGGAACCCTATCTCGGACCCATTAGAGCGAGCCACAATACTTCGCGATGAGCTTCTTGCCGACATCAGGCGTCAGACGACTTGCCACCGTGCACAGCGACAAGCAGCAACCGAATCCCGTGGAATGAAGACATCTCCGAGGAAGAAGTAAGACACTGCACAATCGGCTGTGTAACACAGCCCTGGAGCAGACGGAATCTCAGTGAGCTGCTAGCGGCTTACTGGAACACAATAGGACCGTACGTCGTTCAACTCTTCCGGGCCTGCGTGAGGATTGGCATTCATCCATCCTGCTTCAAGCTGGCTGAGGTCGTTCTGGTCCCGAAACCTAATCGAGACCCAACGACAGTCAAAGGATGGAGGCCCATCGCCCTTCTTTCTTGCCTAGGTAAAGGTCTAGAAAGGCTCTTGGCTAAGCGTATGGCGCATCTCGCTGTGATCTTTGATGTAACGGGACAACAGCAATTTGGCGCGCTCCCAAAACGCTCGGCAATTGACCTCGTCTCCTGTGTGGTACACGACATTGAAGAGGCAAGCTCCCAAAATTGGACGGCTACATTTGTCACCCTGGACGTTCAAGGTGCCTTCGATGCAGTTCTACATAACCGTCTGGTGATAAGGATGCAGGAGCAAGTTGGCCAGACTCGATCCTCAAGTGGACGACATCGTTTCTAGCCATCGAATGGTCCAAGTTCGCACTCGGGAGGAGTGACCGCCCAACGACAGCTAAGCTGTGGAGTCCCCCAGGGCTCACCGATATCCCCACTCCTTTTCCTTCTGTACATGGCAGAGCCAATGCGAAGCGGAAAGCCAGGTATGAGGTTCAGCTATGCTGACGACTTCGGAATCATCGGGTTTGGCCGCACCATAACGAATCCGCCGCTGCGGCCCAGAGCGAAGTCGACGATCTCCTGGACTGGGCGGGGAAAAATGCGGTTGCTTTTGACACAAGTAAGTCTGAAGTGATTCAGTTTCCCGCACGGTGCCGCGAGCCTGCGAAAGGAATCTATGTCAATGGAACCCTTATCGAGCCAGCTGAACATATTCGCTGGTTGGGTGTCTACCTAGATCCCCACTGACCTTTAAGCACCATGTAACAACATGGTGCGGTAAAGCCTTGAAAGTTGCACAGAATTTGCGCCGCTTCAACACTGCTCTCCGAGGAGCCGCTCCAGGAGCGCTTATCAGAGCAGTCGACATGTGTGTTGTTCCTATTGCGACATTTGGTGCGGAGATCTGGTGGCCAGGTCTCAAACGCCCAACGAGAAAAAGCATGACAACCCCACCAACGGCACACGTATGTGGCAAGATTGACAAGGCTGTCTTGATGGGACTTCGAGCTGCTCTCCCGGTAATGAGGACGACAGCAAACGTTGTACTGCACAGAGAAGGGAATCCCACCAGGGAAAATCATACTGGAGGGTAATCGACTTCGACTGTCAGTTAGGCTCAAAACTCTAGATGACCGCCATCCGCTGAGGATTCGTGCGGCTGTGTGCCCAAATATAGGCACGCGGAAATACAAGAAGAGAAATCGAGCGACTTCGGTCCCTGAGGTAATAATGTCTCGAGTACAGCGAGCGTACCGACAATTACCAGAGGCAGAGGGTGCGGAACCACTGCCACCTACATCCTACTTACCGAAAGCAGGATCTAAAGAAGAGCAAATTGAGATATGTAGACAATGGATCAACCAGGTGTCGAAGTCGGAAATTTGTGCCTACTCGGATGGCTCATCGGAAGGGAATGGACGCTCTGCGTGGGGTTTTGTTCTGAAGAGAGACGGGCAGACTTTGCTTACGGGAAGTGGCATCAGGCATGGGGTGAGGCTTTGGATGCAGAAATCACCGGGGCAAGGAAGGCTCTTGAAGCAGCATTGGGACTCCAGAGCGCGACACAACGAGTCTACCTTTTCCTGGATAGTCAACAAGCGATCAACGCACTTGAGACAGGCAAGTCCACGACAAGCCACGATGAAGTACGGAAATTTCGTGAGTTGTCCAAAACAGCTCGCGTGGCAATTAAATGGGTTCCCGGTCACTCAAGAATCCAGGGTAACTTGGAAGCCGACTCGGCCGCCAGGTCTGGCCTACGAATGCTGCCGAGCCCGGAAATACATCCAGAATCCATCACTCTGGCATTTCTGCATGGCCAAATGAATCGTCTGCGGCAGGCGTTACTCGACGATTGGTGGAACGAAGCTTGCCCACCCCGATATCGCAAGCTCGACCTGCTCATGCGACGAAGAAAACCACCTGAGCTGGGACTTTCGAGGTTCCTACTCCGAAATCTGATTGCAGCTCGTACGGGCCATGGCAATTTCGCGGCGAATCACCGCCGTTTCAACAATCTGGACGCTCTCATGGAGTGCACCTGTGGGGAGAGACCACTCCAACCCATTTTATTCACTGTCGACTACACGCTCACGTCACGCGTCGACTTAGAGGGAGATTGACACATAGTGGCTTTATCCAAAAACTTCTCGGGCCAAAGTGTCACGAATTTTTCAAAATCTTTGAGAAGGAAACCTGCTGTTTTGGGTTGCCATCTACAAATTCGTCCCCTGATCTCATCGGGGACAATATAAATTAGTCATACAGATGATATGACAGGAAGGAAGACAAGTCGAGGAGATTTGTTTCCGAACCAGAGATTGGTAAATCTACAGAGCAGGATAGTTTTGTGGTTAGGAGTTTGGTTTTTTTAAAGGTTGAATTTTGTATCAGTGCGCATTTTATACTAGCTACTATTTGTGTAGTGGTTCAAGCGGTGGGATCAAGTTTGGCTTATCAGGGATATGATCTTGGCTGTGAACATCGGTCTTTGACCCTTAGGGGATAACGGGTATATTCTAGGACCTAAATTAATAAACAACCGCAATTTTTTGAAATTCGAATTTTCGAACTTCACCATTTCACCCTCTCCCTCCCTCTCGCGCTCGTCGCATTCTATCAAATAATTGTGCTCGAGTCACTGGCATTTTCATCATGCCACCTGTTCGAAAAAAGCGTCCCAACGCCAAGTTGGACAACACGAGAGTCCACCCGAGGGCTCTCGAACAATTACCTGGCCTTGCTTAGTCTCCGAAATGCGCGGAGATGAGCAAGGTCTCAATCAAAGGGAAGGAAAAAGCCCTACCCGCCGTCACTGAGCCCGATACTGACATGATCGGGTCAGTTGAAACTATTGAGAAAATCTCTCAACCGCCCTCCGTCCCCCACGGGATTGGAGAATCGTCAAAATCTCCTCCGACCGCGCCCAAATGTCGGAGAACGCTGCGCCCATAGCAGCGTCAAATTCAACGTCGCAGCCAAAAGCTGCTACAAAAGCAGAATGCCCGCCCGAACTACGACCAATTTTCGAAGCCGAGC
This sequence comes from Blumeria hordei DH14, assembly GCA_900239735.1. Taxonomy (NCBI): domain Eukaryota; kingdom Fungi; phylum Ascomycota; class Leotiomycetes; order Helotiales; family Erysiphaceae; genus Blumeria; species Blumeria hordei. The sequence goes on along the minus strand of OENG01000265.1, from coordinate 1,599 downwards.
AACGACGTGCCGCCGAAACAGCGGCAAATCTGGCCCTCTGCTCCGCCGCCATTTCTGGCGTCGAAGCCACCCTCCTCCCTTTGACCAATGGGTCAAACAGACAATTCGTAGACTCGATGAGAGTCTACCTACGCGCCGCCATCGCACAATACATGGCCACGGGCCCGGCCTCCACGCCACCGTCCTCCCTCCTCGCCCGGCCAACCCTCTCCCAAGGGCTCTCGACGCCAGGAGCACACCAATTCCCGCGTCCCAGCGCTGCCAATAAAAAGCACCTGGGCCACGGTGGCCAGAAACGGACTGCGACAAAAGCAGTCCCTACTGCCAAGGCTGTGCCGCGACCTACGGCCAAAGCCCAACTAAAAGAAACCCCCAAGCGAAAGTCGACAAGCGACTGTTTCTTCGCCTTGAAAAGGACCACCCGTGGCGACAACTGTCCACAAGTAGCGTGAGAACTAAGTTGGAGTACAAATTCAGCTATTCAACCAAGAAATAACCTCACTCCATCGAGTGAGAACCGGCTTTGCTATGCTAGCAAAGAACGATACATTAAGACAAGAGATGTTAGATGACTCTTCGAAGCTGGCGAGTGAAAACGTCAAACTCGAGGCATCTTCGGATCTTGTCGCCTTACAGATACCGAACGTACCTGTAAGTATAGTTACAGAGTACGGCCCCAGGGCGGTCGATGCTGGGTGGGTCTCCACCAAGATTCTCAGTACGACCGGCGCGCTTCAATTCAGGTCCGACCTCATGGGAATGTCGACCTGGGCACCATATCAAAACTGGCATGCCCTCTTTTCCCGGAACTGCGCCCTTCGTGCGGGCTTCCGCATCTTCGACGAGTCTGGTATGGCTACCATTCACAAGCTCGTCGTCAAATTGAACAGTGTAAACGCTGTTTGGGCTTCCACGCCACACGTGGTTGCTCCCGCGCTCCAGCCTGCGGAACTGCGGCTCCAACATGCACTCGGAAGCCGAGTGCAAGGCCCTCACAAAGTGTTGTAACTGTGGGGGACCCCACCGATCGGATTATCGGGACTGCCAAGTCAGACCCAGAAAGTCCGGACCGGTGACCAAAGAGCAGCTCGCGCAGATTCGCCACCTCGAGCAAAGGAAGTTCACAGTGGCAGCTAGAGCGAGGGCCGCAGCCAAAAAGGCCGAAGAGGCATCGTCGCGCGGCGAAGGATATTGCAATGGCCGAGGCAACAGGTTTCGGAATGCTGGGATCTGAAGAAGAAGTTTGAGGACACAGCGACCTCGACGATGTCCCTTTCGTGGCATCTACTAACTATTAGCAGGATACCGGCTGGATAAAAGGTGCCTGCTAACATCTTTTGCTCCCAGTGGAGACTGGGCAAACTTGTCATCTGGAAGGTGTGACTGACCAGGGAATGTGTGAGGAACGCATTGCTTGGGTCAAATATGAAGGAATCTTCTGGTTTTTCGGAGTTATTTTGATTTTCTTGATTTTTCGTTTCTGTTTAATCAGCTGCACTTTTTGGTAGCGATTCACGCGGTTGGAATGAGTTGGCCTGTATACAGTATCCTCACCGGCTCCACCTGTCCTTGACCAATGTGGAAAACATAGCTTAGCTT
>OENG01000267.1:0-15645 GCA_900239735.1 Blumeria hordei DH14 | reverse complement strand
TACCTTCACGTGATACTAAAGACTTGGTCTGAAACTATCTATTTCAACAATATTTAGGAGCGCTAATTGCAGCTCGCTCCGGACACGGAGATTTCGCACAGTATCATCGGCGTTTCACACACGAAGATGCCTTAATTACTTGCTCCTGTGGCGAAGAAAAAAGTCCGGACCACTTCTTTCACTGCAGCATAGGAAGAAGCTGGGCTCGCCTCAGTGGTGGGCCCCGACATCCCAGCCCTGGTATTAAATGGGTTCTTGGCACGCCCAAAGGCGCACTCGCCTTCGGAAAATGGGTTGAGCTGACGAAGCTCTACGACAAAATCCAACAAGTGAATTAGATATTTCCCTTGAGATTTATGATATTGCGTGAAATTAATGTTAGATGGAGGGATTTATTACTGCTAATATAATTTCTTTTGTATGCTGACCTTTCTTTTTTGGAAGTTCCCCTCACAATTTCGCAGTCTGTGGTGTAATTTCAAACTACTTATACATAAGAGTAAAGTCCGGGTAGTGGGAAATTTGCTACATTTAAATTGGAAAGCAGAGTGGCGGACAGCTGTTGTTTTTTTTTTTTTTTTTTTTTTTGCTAATTTCTGGTCCTAAGCTAACGCTTTCTTATCCACAATGGGTCAAGGACCGGTGGAGCCGGCAAGGATCACTGCGTACAGGCCCAACTCATTCCAACCGCATGAACTTCTACTGAAATTGTAGAAGTTAACAGCAAAACTAAAATCAAAAACATAAATCAAAAACTGAAATCAAATTTGGAAGAAATACTGTTTGGTCCGGATCCCGCGCTTCTCGCCCGTTCCCTTTCCTGCCACATCCTCCAAGTGACTTTTTCTATCTCCGCTGAGAGCGAAAGATTAGTTCGCAGATTACCTGAATTCAGCTGGTATCCTGCTATATATTTTGAAGCTTTTTGTAGACTTCACCGAGGGTTGCTGTACCCTCAAACTTCTTCTTCGGATTCCAGGATTCCGAAACCCGATCCCTCGGCCATTGAGACGTCCTTCGTTGAGGCCATCGTTGCCTCTTCGGCCCTTTTGGCTGCAGCCCTAAATCGAGCCACTTTCGCGAACTCCCCTTGCTGGATCTGGCGGATCCGCGCGAGCTGCTCTTTTGGCACCGGTCCGGACTTGCTGGGTCTGGCTAAGCAGGCCCGGGAATCCGATCGGTGAGGTCCCCCACAGTTTCGACACCGGGTGAGGCCTTGCACTCTGATTCTGAGTGCATGTTAGATCCGCAATTCCAGCAAGCTGGAGCGCGGGAACAACCACGGGTGGCGTGAAATTCAAGACACCGTTTGCATTGTTCGATTTTGCGACGAGGTCGGAAGAGCTTTGCAGCTCCAGAGTCGTCGAAAAGGCGGAATCCGGGTCGAGGAGCGGATTCTCGGGGAAAGAGCGCTTGCCAATTTGAGTAGGGCGCCCCTGGTTTGCTAGTCCCATGAGGACGAACCAGAAAGGGAACCAGCTTGGTCACTCGCGTGACTTCGTCGGCAACCATCTTTGCTGTCACGTCGATGGGGCCAGCAAGTGTTCGAATTGTCTCCGGAACGGTGGCAATTTGCATGGCAACCAGATTTGACGCTGGTTCCAGGTGTATTTCTAGATCTCTCCGCAGTGCAGAGGAATCCAAGAGCTCCTTTCGAGAAGCTTCGTTCTTTGCTGTAATCGCAAAGCCGGTCTTTACCCGCTGAACCAACGTAATATCGTTAGCAGCGGTTCCCAGCGCCAGAGACACAGCTGACCTAATGCCAGCTGGGGAGAGGAGACGGTGGGGGTGGAAGTAGTCGAGGCGCAGAAAAAGTCGTGAATCGATTTTTGTCCTCGGGTTGGCACTCTTTGCTTTGGGGCGGGCGGTGCTGCCTTTTTTGTCGACTGCCCAGCGCTGCGGGCTAGGCCTCCCGAGCTACGGTAGCCCAAGTTGTCTTTGGGGCCGGAGCCTGGGTTTTGGAGGGTTAGGAACCCTTATTTCTGGTGCCCTCGGCGGAAGAGGGTTGGCGGGGCGAGCAGGGAGAACTGGTGGTGTGCTTCCTGGGCCAGATTGTACGAACTGGCCGATGGCCGCTCGAAGATAGACTTTGATTCCGTCTACGAATTCTTTATTATCGCCAATCGAAAGAGGCGAGAGTGCTGCTTCGACACTGCTTATTGCAGTCGAGCAGATTGCGAGTCGGGCGTTTATTTGCGTCATGCGACGCTTTTCGGCCTCCATCACAGATTGCAGCTCAGGAGGAAATTCCATCGCTGTTGTCGAAGCTGTGCCTTTGGAGGCTGGCACAGCGATATTTCTTGCAGAGTTTTCTGCAGGTTCTGTCGTCTTTTCTCTGACGACCTCCTTTCCTTTCCTAGAGCTGCTTGCCACTGGGGCCAGCTCGATGGGGTTGGTGGTCTCAGGACCAATTGTAACTGTCCTGATGGGCTCAGAATCAGTCATCTCTTTGTCGGGAAGATTTGTAGACTTCCCTGGGACGAAGGCCTCACTCGCAAATAGGCTTGATAGTTTTTGCGCGAGGCCAGTAGGTTTTGGACACAATGGCGTCCGTTCAAAGCCGACTGGAGTTGTCGGCTTTGGGCGATTTTTTCTCACCGGAGGCATTTTAAATACCTCGCGACGGTTAACAATTCGAGAAGTCAAGCACAGAAGTGATCATGGGAATGGAAAGAGGGAAAAAATGAATTTTCGAATTTTCGAATTTCTCGATTTTTTTTTTTTTTTATTTTTAGGTCCTAAGCTAAGCTCTATATCTCCTAGGAGTCAAAGACCGGTGTACACGGCCGAGATCATGCTTCCCACATACCCGACTCGGTCTCACCGCGTGACTCACTACACAACAAGTAGCTAGTTATAATAAAGAAAATAAATGCCCACACAGACTCCCATAACCAAAATTTCAAATCCCATACTCCTGTTTGTGGTTGGAAAATGACACTTCTGGTCTCATTTGCCTACCTGCCATACATCGTGCTATGACTAATTACCACCGTCTCCGCTGAGAGCTGGAGACGGAGTCGCAGGTGGGCCCCCGAAGCAGCCGGTTTCCTGCGCAAATTTTGTAAAGTTCTCGAGACACTTAGGCCCGAGAAGCTTGTGGACAAAGTCGTGATGTGACATTGTACCTCGTAGTCGATGCGTCTGGCGTGCGTGCAGTCGACAGTGAATGAAGTGGAGAGGCGTTGTTTCCTCTCCACACGCACACTCCATAGAAGCGGTGAAGTTGTTGAAACGACGATGGCATGCAGCGAAGTTTCCGTGTCCCGTACGGGCTGAGATCAGTTTACGAAGTAGCCGCCGGGAAAGTGCCAGCTCGCGTGGCTTGCGTCGTCGCATGAGAAGACCCAGGTTACGATATCTAGGTGGACACGCTTCCTCCCACCATTCCTCGAGAAGAGCTTGACGTTTCTGATTCATCAGACGACGAACGTACGCCAAAGTAATGGAGCCAGGCTGGCTCTCTTTACTTGGAAGTTGTCGGAGGCCGGAGCGTGCAACTCTATCAGCCTCTTCGTTTCCCTGTATCCCAGAGTGGGCTGGTATCCACTGAACCGAGACTCGAGCCTTTTCTGATAGCGCCCTAAATTGGCGTACATCGTCGAGACTTGTTGTGGCGGTTCCCGTCAGCAGTGCCTTCACTGCAGACTGACTATCCGTCAACACGTTGATCCGCCGCCTGCCGTCGCTTCCACTGTTCTCCCTCTCCAACAATCCCAGCGCAGCTTTCAGGGCCTTTGCTGCCCCTACAATTTCCGCATCAAGCACTTCACCACCATGCTTGATGCCACATCCCTTCAACAGAGTTTTTCCATCTCTCTTCAAGACGAACCCCCATGCTGAGCGACCATGTCCCTCCGACGATCCATCCGGGTAAGCACAAATATCCGATGCTAGTACATCTCCAAGGAACCGAGTAGCCTTTTCCTCCTCCTCTTTCCTTGGGCCAGAGCTCGAAAAATAGCATGGCAGCGGCAGAGGCTCGGCGTCTTCCGCGTCCGGGAGTTGACGGTAGGCCCGCTGTACTCGTGACATCTGGATCCCCGGATTCTTGGGTACCCGAGCAGACTTCTTGTACTTCCGTGTTCCAACGTTTGGACACACGGCGGCACGAGTCCGGAGCGGATGTCGGTTGTCAAGTGAGTGCAGTCGAGCCGAAAACCGTAAGCGGTTCCCTTCCAGAATGATCTTTCCAGTTGGGATACCTCCTTCGCGATGGAGAACAAGATTCGATGTCGTTCTCATTACCGGAAGGGCAGCGCGCAGTCCTGTCAAGATTGCCTTGTCGATCATCTCGCAGAAGATGCTAGTTCGAGGTGTGATGATTCCCCTAATGGTCGGACGTTTGAGGCCGGGCCACCAAACATCTGATCCAAAAGTTGCTATTGGGACAATACAAGTATCCACTGCTCGAACCAGTGCCGCAGGAGCGGCTCCTCGATACGCTGAGTTGAAACGGCGCATGTGCTGGGCAACCTTCAATGCCTTTACACACCAAGTTGTGACGTGGTGTTTGAAGTCCAGTCGCGGATCTAAGTGTATTCCAAGCCAGCGTATTTGGTCTGCTGGCTCGATAGTCACGCCGTTCACACGAATAGCCACCGGATTCTCGCGTTTCCTGCCGGGAAACTGGACTATCTCCGACTTGTTAGTATCGAAGGAGACTGCATTGTTACTTGCCCACTCCAGAAGATGATCGACTTCCTTCTGTACAGAAGCGGCCGACTCAGCAATGCTGCGCCCGAACCCTAGGATCCCGACATCGTCTGCGTAGCTGAACCTCATTCCTGGGTTGCCGCTTCGCATAGGCTCTGCCATGTATAAAAGGAAGAGAAGTGGCGATATTGGTGATCCCTGCGGAACCCCACAAACCAGCTCCCTCTGCCCGGTTACCCCTCCGGAGTATCGGACTTGTACCTTTCGATGTGCAAGAAATGAAGCCGTCCATCGAAGAATCGAGTCTGGCCACCCCTGCTCTTGCATCCTCCTCACCAAACGGTTGTGGAGTACTGCATCAAATGCGCCTTGGACATCGAGAGTCGTGAATGTGGCCGCCCATCCCTGGGTGCTTGCCTCTTCGATGTCGTGGACTACGCAGTTGACAAGGTCGTTTGCCGACCTCTTAGGGAGCGCTCCGAATTGTTGGTATCCGACAACGTCGAGCGTTACTGCGAGATGGGCCATCCGCTTCGCCAAGAGTCGTTCCAATCCCTTACCCAAACATGACAGAAGTGCGATCGGTCTCCAGCCCTTGACAGTCGTTGGATCTCGGTTCGTCTTACGTAGGAGCACCACTTCAGCCAGCTTGAAGCAGGATGGGTGGGTGCCGAGTCTGATGCAGGCGCGGAAGAGAGTGCCGACAAATGGTCCAATCGTCTTCCAACATGTTCGCAGAAGCTCCACAGAGATCCCGTCTGCTCCAGGCGCTGTGTTGGCGCAGCCTACGGTGCACATGCGAATCTCTTCGTCCGAGACATGGTCGTTCCAGGGGATTCGGTCGGTGCTCGGCGCATCGAGTGGCGGTAGGTCGTCCGTCGCTTGGTGTCGTGCCAAAAGAGCATCCCGGAGTACCGCTGCTCGCTCGGCCGGATCGGAGTACAGCTTCCCTTCGTGGTTAAGTGGAGGGGGGTGCTTGCCTGCCTTGGTTCGGCCGAGCGCATCAGCTTGAACACATCAGTTGGTGTCGTGATCGCTTCGACTTGACGCGTCTGGTACTCTTTCCTTGCCGCTCTGAGGGTTGAGCGCAGCTTCTTCGAATGTATCCATCGCTGTTCCGGAGTCACTGCTGCACGATATTCCGTGTGAGCTAGCTTGCATTCCGGAGTCCACCAAGGCGCACATTTGCCGTGCCTTTTGTTCCTTCGTGTTCCTGCTGCTTTGAAAGCGTTAGTAAGGCCGGAACAGAGATCTTTGGCGTATTCATCCACCTGGCAAACCGAGTCCAACACTGGTGGCGGGTGAGTGAATTGCGCCACGGCAAGGAGAACCTCGGAAAGTTTCCGCGCGTTACCCTAATCGGCGATGGCTCATGGTCCCATTTTCCGCATCCGGTGGGGACTTGTCCTCGAATCGGAAGATGGTCGCTGGTTATACACTCGCTGCGACCCACCCATGCTTGGGCCCCGTTGATGTTGGTCCAGGCAAGATCCAGCGTGTTGCCGGCTCGATGCGTTGGCTCGCCCACAATCAGACAAGTGAGATTATGGCGTTCCGCCCATCTCTCAATTTCGATTCCTTGTCCGCGTGGGCGGGCAGATCTGGTTGCCATGCGCAGTGCACCGCGTTGAAATCGCCAGCCGCGACGGATCGGGTGGTGGGTCCCAGCTGAGGAGTGGTCGAATGGCCGTCGGGTCGTTCGGGTCCTTGTACACGTTGAGAAACGTGACTCCGTTTACCACAACCCAGCAGTAATCCGCCGTCGGGGATGGCAGGGAAAGATTTGTCTTGCCGAAAGGTTCCCTGTATTGATTCGTGTATAAGTCACAGCCCTGGGTCGAATGTTTACGCCGCCATGTGGTATATGACAGTCGTATCCAGGGTGTGACTTTGTTTCCTTTGTGGCTTTTTTCCACGAAGGTTCTTGTATTAACACTACATCGACGCCTAGCTCGTAAGCTCGGGAAAGCGCGATGTCGTGTGATAAGCCTCCCCTACCTACGTTGATCGACATAAAACTTATCGTAGGTGGGAGGCTGGAAGGGACCCGTGAGGGGCCCTTCAGGAAGACTCAACAGGATTCGTCGTTCCTGTGGCCGTGGCGTCGGAGGCGACGTCGGTCATCAGAACTTCGAAACTGTTGTTTGATTTCACCACTTCGGGTGAGGCTTGCTTTTGCTTGGCAGCCGCTTGTACTGCTGCCTCAGCGCGACGGGCTGCAGCTTTAGCCCTCACCACGGCCGCGAGCTCGCGTTGGCTCGCGATGCGAATATTGGCCAGTTGCTCTTTGCTAACGGGTCCGGCCTTAGTTGGGCGCGCCAGGCAGGTTCGACTGTCGGACCTGTGCGGTCCTCCGCAGTTGCGGCACTTGGTGTGAGCACGGCACTCGTCTGTCGAGTGCATCGTGGAGGTGCAGTTCCCACAGGCTTGAGCGCGAGAGCAACCGCGCGTTCCATGGAACTGCAGGCAGCGTTTGCATTGCTGCACAGTCTGTCGCGGCTTGTGTGGGACCGCGACGCCCGAGTCGTCGAACAGGCGGAATCCTTGTCTTGGTGCTGCTCCCTTCCTGAAATGGGCAAGCCATGACTGGTATGGAGCGTCAAGGCGAGTTTTCCCGTGGGGCCGTACCTTGACTGGCACGGCCTTTGTGACTCGCGTGATCTCCTCGATCACCATCTCCTCCGTCACATGCACCTTTCCGAGGAGGGTGTTGATGGCGACAGGGACCGTCGAGATCCGGAGCGCGACAAGGTCCGAGGCCTCCTCTAGCCTTACCTCGATTGGGAGGAAAGATTCCGCCGCGCTCAATAGGAGCTTGCGAGATTCCAGGTTCTTCGCTCTGAGTGCGAAGCCAGTTGGGACACGGTAGACGTGTTCAATTGCTGCCTGAGGCGCGTTGGTCAGCTGCGCCACCGCTTCTCTGATGCCAGCTGGCGATAGATTTCGCCACTGATGTTTTGATTTTAGCCGGAGGAACAGTCGGTTGTCCGGCGAGGACGAAGTAGCCGTCTTGGCCGATTTTTTGGTCGGCGGGTCGGCCTTTTCGGGCACCACTTGCTATCACTGGCGTCGGGTGATTTGGTAACTCATTCCCGGCTACAGTTGCCCAGGTTGGAGTTATCTGGGGGACCGCGACGGCAGGCTTTGCCGGCCTGACGGTCGACGGTGAGAGTGTCCCGCTGCTGCTGACCTGCTGGCCGATGGGGCGGGGAGGGAGGCTTGTCGGCACTGGTGTGGTTCCAGTGCGCAGGAAGTGGGCGAGGGCGCCCCTCAGACACACGTTCATCGCGTCCAAGTATTCTTTGTTATCTGTCGTTTTCATGGACAGGATAACACTTTCCAATGTTTTAGCACCGTTGACCCTATCTCGAGCCTGGCTGAGGTGTTTGCAGCCCGCTTTCTTTCGCTTCGAGTAAAGCCTCTATTTCCGGCGGGTGAATTGGCGTGGTGCCGGTGGGAGCACCACCAGAAGAGTGGTTGTGGCACTCAGCCGTCCCTGGAATCGAGGCCGGGGATGGCTGAGGTCTTGGGGCATTTGCTGCCTCCGTGCAAGTGGAGACTTCCGTTCCCGTCGGTATGCTTTTGATTGATGTCCGCTTTACTACGGGAACAGCAATTTTTCTAGCCGCACGGCGTGCGGGCTCGGTCGTTAGTTTCGTCGAGACTGCTTTCTCGACGACAATTTCCGGGGTCTTTACCGCCTCTAGGGAGCTCTCAGCTCCTGCGCTTGCCCATCGTGAGTCTTTTAGACCCTTGTTTATCAATTCATTGATTATTTTTTCGGCTTCCAACATCACAGTGTCGGTTTGGCCGCGTTCCTCCAATTGTGAGATAATGTCGACTTCCATCTGGTCGAGATCGGAGGCGTTAGCTACCAGTCCAGAGCCTTTCATTCTCTGACCTGCCACGCTTCTAAATATTTCACGCATGGATTTCGGGGTATCCAGACTTGTCTGGTGGTTGTGTTTCCCTATTTTGGAGGTTAACACAGATTTCGCGATTTTCGCGGACTTTGAGGGTACCGGTGCCATTTCAAGGCTGAGTGGCGCGGTACCACGAGAAATTGATCTTTCGATATACGACGAGTGATTGAGGGGGAAATTGGGAAAAAGGGAATTTTCGAATTTTCGAATTTTCGAATTTCTCGAATTGGTTGTTTGTTTGTTGTTTACTTGATTTTTAACGTGCTAGGCAATTGGCTTCTTCCGCTCTCCTACTGGTGCTTAAGCACGTGTGGGGCCGGGCCGGATCAGGATAACTACCGTGAGGTACAGATAAACCTCGTCCCAGATGCAAAAAAAAAAAAAACCTCGTCCATCTAAATAACCGGACCACCTCAAACTTCACCTATTTGTAGAATCATACCAAGCCTGACCGTCCTGAAACCCGCTGTCTATACGCCGTAGTGTTAGAATTTAGATTAATTGGGGTTATCAAGTAGGCCACGTTCTTGATACACACGTGACCGCGAATCCTGTACTTAGTTTCACTTCGGTAGTTACATGTATCAATGCGCTCTACATCCTCAATAACTGAGATGTCATTATTTCTTTAATACGTAGCGCAAATTCCTCCTCAGCCTCGACCACTACGAGCGCGAATCCTTGCCATCCTTTTTGGCTCCGACGCATATATGTCGTCTAGAATCCCAGCGTTGTTCTTACCTTGCACCTTCTCATAGAACCCCTGGGTAATTTTCGTTATTGAAGATCTGAACTCTGGCTCAAAATCGTGGTTCCGCGGAGTATAATCCCTTTATTATCCTCCATTATACATATTTCGTTTCCATCACGATTTCCGTCATATAAGCGTGTGTAGATAGGCGGCGTGATGAATATGGAGGTTTTTCTCAGTTACAGAATTTTCCAAGAAGTGCTTCTTCCTAAATATATAAGGAGTTTATGGGTTGTCGCTTGTTTGAATAAGACTCCCAAACAGACCTACACCCATTTTTATGTCGTGTGTCGGTGCGATGAGTATTCATTCGACTTTTTTTTAATCATTTAATGTGTATGCAGCTATTTAGCTATGATACATGACCGGTGCTATGTATACATGTCGGATGACTCTTGACGTTAGAGATATTCATTCTTTGGATTTCATCTGCAAATCCCACCATGAGGTATGTTCGCTTACACAAACAGTAGACCCTCCTCCGTAAGTACCCACCAAAGGGACATTTGAAATCTTTGATTGTCCATGCAAAACTTCGTCATCCAAGTGTGCCAGCGCTGCGAGAAATGTGGTTGTATTTTGCCGGATTTGAACTAGCGATCTAGTGTCTCGAGTGGGATATGTGTCGAAGCTATTCAGACTCTACTTGAGAAACCAGCCAAGATGATGTACCACCGCAGCATCAAACCATTGCGGTGTTTATAGTGTTTCTTGCACTCTCGAAACCGAAGCTTTGACACGCACGAAGCTCAATTTTTAAATCTCCATGTTAAAATTCAGAATCTCACGCCTGTGGAGACTGTGCCCATTCTCTGCATCATCTTGTGAACTTGTCCTGATCCCTTTCACGTTCATCTAAAAGAACTGTCTCCCAGATTTGTGCGCCACGCTTTGCTTCCTCCCTCGGGTGCGAATATCGGCGTGGGCGCATATTTGATGACCAGCTGAGCCCAGAGAAAGTCGACGAGAGGTGTAGTCATTGGAGTAAGGATGTACTAAGTCGTACTTGTAGACTTGATGAGACCAAGGTAGGAGTCTATCTCGTTAGGAGTAAATATTTGACAACTTATTTTTCAACCAAAATACTGAGTAGAACTCTTTCAAGCCGACAATCCATCAAATAAAACTTATCCCACCCTTATTCGTGACTGAATCTATGTTCTGGGAGAACACTTAATCCTCAGATTCGAAGAGGATAACACTGACAGGTATTCAGCCTTCGTCTCCAGAAACCCGGGTATTATCATCCTAAAAGTAGATGGGTGCCCAATGTCCCGTGTAATCGAAAGCAGAGAGTGAACTTGTTCAAATTCGTCTGACTTCTATTTGTCTGCCTCTGTCTTTTTTTTTAATTGTGCATGCAGCTTTCTAACAATAATATAACACCAAAGGTTAAGTACAAAATGAATGACTCTATGAAAGTAGAGCACTCACGCCTGGGATTTTATTTGCAAGTACCCCTGGGAAGTTATGGCGGCTTTTCCTTTACCGAAAGACAGTCTCCATCCATGAATACCATCTGAAAAGAAATTTTCAAAAATACAGAGAAACACAGCTATGCCTCCATCATCTGTTTACGTATCTCTACGCGAATTGTTGTTGAGGCTCCACCTTGGCAAGTGGAGTAGGTGCCAAGGCTATCCAAACTAGACCGGTGCACTCTCAGTTTCGTAGGGGTCACCGCTGACAATGATTAGACTTTGTTCAACTCCCCTGACTCCTGTAGCCAACGTTAGATTCGGGGGTAATTACGATCATCATCAACGCCCCTGTTATCTTGGATAAGGTGCAGCCCTATAATAAGATTTGAGATAATCGAAGAATTGGCGATCTTACGAACGGCGCAGGCTTCATTTGGCCGAAGACCCAACCTTTTCTGACGTCAAGGACGCAACTATCATCAATTTCCATTATACCCACCTCAAAATCGAACAGCAGAAAGGTTTAGGCAATTACATTGTCACAACAAACCAGATGATATTTTTCATGGTACTATAATTTTATCATATTTATTTTATGTGAAACTAATGTCGCAACCCTCTAGATATTTAACCCACCACCTATTGACTAGATATCAAGAATAACCATCAAACATACATGAAAAATTCCAACCCTTCACAATTGCCGCTTGCTGTTAAGGCATTATCGAATTACTAGCATTAGGTATATCAACACCTTCAACAAAGGCACTAACGAGTTAATCAGCGGTAGATCAGGCAAAAGGTTCGACAAAAGCCAAGACATTGGAATCTTGGTCTAAAGCCTTTATTAGTATTCCCAGCCTGCACACTCAGGGGTATGGTAGTGACGGGGTAAATCCGGATGGCAGGTAGGGGTTACAAGCATCCATGAAAGAGAGGTTGGTTGAAGGGTCTAGTAGGTGCGGTGATGGAGGGATAAAATGTAATCGAATTGAAGCATTTACTGTGCCTTTGACTTTGGAGGACTGCCAAATTTATTCAGAAGGCTGCCGCCAAGATGAATACTGAAGGGTAGAGACTGAATACCTATACGCGGTATCCTCTACGAACCTGGGAGTAAAATATTCTCCCAGAGCCAATTTCAGTCAAATTTCGCAATACGATAGAAGTTGACCCACGAGGCAATAATTCAAGTCTTTCCACCTAATCAATTTCTCCCACCTTAGTCTCATCAAGTCTACAAATAAGACTTAGTACATCCTTGTTTCAATGACCACACCTCTCGTCTACTTTCTCTGTGCTCAGCTAGCCATCAAATACACGCCCACGCCGATATTCACACCCGAGGGAGGAAGCAAAGCGTGGCGCACTAATCTGGGAGATAGTTCTTTGGAATTGGTGTGAGAGGGATTAGGACAAGTTTACAAGATGACACGGAGAGTGAATACAATCTGGACCAGCGTGTGTTTTTGAATTTTGGCAAGGATTTTTATGAGTAGATCTTTGTGCGCGTCAAGATTTCGCTTACGACAGTGCGGCTGACACTATAAAAACAAGCCAACGATGGAGAACGCCGTGGCCCGCATCCTGGTGATGTTCTCTGGTATAGTTTGAGTGGTCTGGGCACCAACTTCACTTGAGAAGGAGATAACTTAGACTACATTTCGCGCGGAGGAAATTCAGTGGATGATGAAGGCATGTCTGGATAACTCAGGGGTTTTTGAGACGTTTCCCTAGGTGGGTATTCACGGATGAGGGTTGACTTGGGGTGAAGAGAAAGACACCATAACTTCGCAGTGGTACTTATAAATGAAATGCGAGGCATGATTGCTCTAGTTATAATTGGGAGATTTATTGCATACCTTATCTCTGATGTTGTGTCATAGTTAGATAGCTGCATACGCAATTAAAATCCGATGCAAAAAAAAGACGAACTCTCCACCTACTAGTGGTGCCGGTGTAATCGCTCAGTTTTCTCCGCATATGTAGGATAGCCAAGAAGCATCAAAACTGAATCAGGGTCGAAAGCAAACACTAGCATATCTCTAGTTGAAAACTTCTCAATAATAACACTCTTATCATTCTCATCTGAGTCTTCAACCTCCTTCCAAAAACAGATCATCTCGCCTCAGTGACTCATAAAGGAGTTTCTCCAATTGCAATTTGGGGTTTTCCCCATTAATTACGAGCAAACTCCTACAAAAAATTCACGACGCAATTTATATCTGAAAGGAGGAAATTTAGTAGAAATGTGCAAAGCCTGCGTCCTGGCTTATGAGGGACTGTTGCTCTAATTGGACAAGCAACTCGAGGGAGAACCAGCCGCTGAGATATGGAGTGAGAGAAGGAAGATGTCTCTCAAGACCATACTAGGACTGATATTTTCGAGTTTTTTCGACTTAAAAACTTTTGTGGGCGCCAAGACCGAGAGATCAGCCAATTATCAAGGAGGGCTTCTACTGTAGATGAGTCAATGACACTCTCCAGGGCCCTGAACAGCACAAAAGAAGTTGGGCTAAGCTAACATACAGCGATCACACTCTGTCAAGACTTTTCTAAAATTCTAGCACGACCTACGGGAAAGAGTTGGAAGGAGGCTTCAAAGTTTGAGTGTGAATTTCCTGAGGTACTCACAAGTCTGCAGTATCCTGCTGGCCGGACTCTCCGAGCGCTTCATAGGGGTCACTATATCTTCGGATTTAGTCACGATGTCGGTATTAGAAGAGCTCCGCACCCAGTGGATTTGGCGATTTTTCCCGGCTGCCATACACCTGAAAATGGCCACAGTTTTGTTGGCGAGAGATGCGAGATAATGAAGGGCAAAGGTCTCCTCGAAGTGTATGATTGAATTAGGATTTGTAAAGAGTGGAATTGTTTGAGGGGAGCTGTATGGGAGGCATAGGAGGGGATATACTAATAGATAATTATTCTTGGCCTGTAGGCAAAAAGGTCCTCCATCTCCTCATACAGGTATAGACTCAGAAAGGACAAAATAATGAATTAACAATTATAATATCCAGAAGGCTGTCATACCTGGGAGTGATAATTAAATTTGACGTGTTCAACATTTTCCAAAAGATATTGAGACTTTTACTTAGATTGGACAGATGAAAGAGAAGTAAAATGGCACCGGCCTCTAGAGGGGATTAGCCTTGTCTAGTTTATAGTTTATTGTGATACTCAACTCTATGAATTCATAGCATGCTGATCTCCTCTTTGATCCTGACCAAAACTGATGCAATGCCTCTATCCTCTATATTTACGAAGATAAAATCTCTGATATAATTCCCATGATAGATACCCATTCATCTCAGTAATTGCCTGTAGAATTAAACCCCTTTTTCTCTGGAACCTTCTATCTATAATAAATGAGCAATTAGACAGGTCTCTGATGAGTCGATCAGCTCAAGGATAGATGTGTAGAATTCAAGGACAATGCAAAGCAGGACTCGATAGGAAATTGATAACGGAAGACGTCAAAGTCCCTTTTTTCCTCATCCATTATGTATTCAGCTTTACAAGTATGACCAACGATTGGTGCTTCTTATACACCTTAGATGACCCTTTTGCCTTCAGAGACGCTGTTACTCTAGACTTCATTCGCAAATACCACTCTTAAGTATATTCGTCGACACAAAGTCATTTTCGAGTGTGATTGCCATGCATTTCCTTAGCCTAAAATGCGAAATTCGTGAGATAGATAATTTTAATGAAGATACAACAAAATTAGATTTGAGATTGGCGAGAATTGAGTCTTGTTGAGATAAGTGGTGAAAAGTTTTAGGATTTAACACACTACCTCAAAGACCTGTGGCTTCTCCATTGAGAAGACTTATTATTATTAATAATTCAATTTAAGTCCCTACTGAGTCTATAACTATGAAGGACTGCTAAAGCTATCTAAATAACTTTAAAATTCTATATGAAAAGGAATGCTGATATGTTTAATTTTTACCAATAGATATTGAGGGTCATGCCCTGAAAAGATTTATTGACCAATTATTGTGGGATGTTATTCAATCTCTAATCCTACTTGTGATCTACCTGATAGTGTTTGTTCATCAACAGTTGTTATAAGCATCGTGCTAGCCCACAGCATGCTACTAATTATCATATCAAGTGTAGGTCAGCCGTGAAAAGCTACTCGGTATACCGGGATCTATGAATGCTCTATGATCAATAAGCGGTGCATGCCATCCGAACAGGAGTCCTCGATAGTAGTGATATGCCAGGATCTCCTCATCTGAGCCTTATGATATTGCTTACTGTATGCGGTTTGCTTTGAGGTTGTTCATATCGGAAAAAGTATATACCGTCACATGGGTACCAGTTGGTGTTTTTTTTTAATTCATTTATGTCCTATTTCAGTTTCTAACTATGTAGGACAGACTATTTAAATACAACTTTTCTTATTCATTCCAATTGGGGTTACCAGTTGGTTGGTTTGGTGTTGATTGTGCAACTTGGATCTATAACTTTCTAGCACGTTGAACTCCACTCTGAACTAAACCGCAGCTCGTATAGCGCTCCTATTCTCTTTTACCCCCAAAATCTTTCTTGTATAGTGCCCATGATAGTTAGCTATCCAGCTCAGTATTTATCCGTAGAATTTGTTGCCATCTCAGTGTAAGAGGAGCAGAAAGTATAGCACGAAGATTATCGATTCCATTGAAGTCTCTCAAAGACTCAAAGAAAGTGGGTATGGAAACGCCAATTACTGCTGTGTGAATTTATCAGCACAGCTTTGCACACAACATTTGTGCGGAGAATGGGAAAGAATTGACCTCGCACCATTAACCTACACCACTTGCCGCCATGTAAGCGCGAACTTCCAAACACCGCCATGGTTGGATGGTGCAGTGGTACATTATCTTGGCCAGTTTCCCAAGTAAGG
>OENG01000268.1:0-17122 GCA_900239735.1 Blumeria hordei DH14 | reverse complement strand
GGCTTCCGCATTTCTCGACAAGTCTGGAGCAGCTACAAAGTTCCAGCCTCGTCGATCAATCGAAACAGTGTACAAGCATGGCTAGGCCCTCAACCGACTGGGTGCTGCATTTTGCAACCGGTAAGCCAAAACTGGTGAGCGACTTTTCGAAGAGAGTGGTCGCCTACACGAGCTCCAACGCAAGGCCAAAATTGCGCAATGCAACCGATGCTGGGGACATCACCCAACAAAGATTTGCTCACGAGCGGAGCAATGCTCACGATGTGGATCGATCGAGCATAAAGCATCTGTCTGTAAGCAGACCATCCCAAGGTGCATGAACTGCCATGGGCCACATGCAGCCATCGAACCCCACTGTATGGCCAGACCAACCCGGGTTGGCGGCAAAACGGTGCAGCGTACTAAAGACCAGCTATCGGTTATACGCGAGCAAGGTCAAAAGGAACGTAACGCTTCAATCCGTGAGATGGAAGCAAAGCAGAAAGCCACCGAAGCTACTGCCGACAACGAAGCCACTAACGTAACTCAATGCCCGTAAGGGACCACAACCTTACCGAGCTCCACACAACGGCAACAACGATCTCGTTCCTCTGTGCTAATTTGGGCAGAGGTGTGACGACCAGAAGGGAGCACAGGTTAGCAGATGAACAAGTCGAATCAGATAAGGACAAAGATCTGGAATATAATTCATAAGATTCTAAACTAGGGAAAGAAGATAACAAGAGGTATCTAGAGATATACATATATACATAATATACAACTGGTCCGTGCGCATATAGGGTCACACTACAATACCCGAAAAGAACAATAGCATCAGAGGCCCCAAAGGTTAGGAATACAAGGCCGTAACATCACCCTCCCCTTCCAAAAAAGCTTGTCCTCAAGCTTGAATTCATAGGAGTATCATCGCTGAGTATACTATAATCGTCCTCACCATTCTTCCAAGCACTTAGCCATTGCATTATATTTTTTGGAGGGCCTGGCTTGTTTGGGTACTGCTTGTGAAATTCGATTAATTTGGATGGGGCAGTCATGAAGTCAGAAGCAGGATAGTACTGTGGGTCGTCATCCCAGCCAAGCCACTTAGCGCAATATTTTAGTTTACCCCTCAGCAGTTTTACATCCAGTATTTTTTCAACTTCCCACTCATCATCACCTGTGATGCTGACTGGGTCTGGTTGAGGAATAATTTGTCCCGGTAATGGATCGTCGGCGGCCTTCCTGAGGTAACGCGCATGAAAGACATCGTGATTGGACCATTGTTTAGGGATGTCTAATTTAAATGAGTGACCTTTTTTCGATAAAATCTTGTAAGGACCCAGGAATTTTGGTGATAATTTTGTGCTGGACCTTTGTAGCCGGAGATTCTTAGTTGATAAATAAACTCTATCTCCAACATCGAAATCGGGCTCGCGACGATGTTTGTTTGCTTGAATGACCATTTTCTCTTGACTTCGACGCATAATCTCTTGGCCGACCTTCCATGTTTCCTGCAATTTGTGTGCAAAGGCTTCTGCATCTTTTAGCGCTAATTTTTCCCTTGCCGTCTTTGGATGTGCTGGAGGATTCCAATCGTATGATTTTCGAGGTGTATAGCCCCTGGAAAGTTGAAATGGCGACATGCCAATAGAATCATGTGGTAGTGTTAGCTGCGCATTATCCATGGCAGGAAGTAGATCAGACCAGTTGTCTTGATAGTGATCTATGAACGGGCGTAATCGGTGAGCTATGTATTGGTTCATTATTTCTGTTTGCCCATCAGTTTGTGGCGAGTACGCTGTTGATAGTCGTAATTGCACACCCAAAATTTCCATGACATATGTCCAAAAAGCCGAAATGAATTGAGCTCCCCTGTCCGAGACAATCGAGTCTGGAAGGTCATAGTACCGATAGACATATGTGAAGTACAGTTCTGCTGTGTCACGGGCAGTAATACCTTTTTTACATGGTAGGGTGACAGAGACTTTGGATAAACGATCAATAAATACAACAACTTTATCAAACCCTTTTTTATCTTTTGGCATATCCATGTAATCCATACAAATGTGTTGCCAAGGTCTCTCGGGTATAGGTAATGGCTTGAGGAGACCGGGCGTTTTATCGCGTGCAGCATGGTGGACACGACACAGGTGACAGTTCCTGCAATATCTTTCGACATCCTGGCGCATGTTATTCCAGAAGTAACGTGATTTAAGCTCTAGATATGTCTTGTTACGACCAGCGTGCGCAGTGGAGATCTGGTCATGAATATCACGGATGAGATCCGTTCTTAAGTTATCTTTGTCTGGAACAACTAACCGGTCTTTAAAAAAGAGTACACCTTTATCCATCCTTAAATTATTATTGGATCTCGTTTGTTCGCGCATATCATGTAGACTGTCATGAGTTCGATTAGCTTCTATGATTGCATCAATAACTTTTATAGATTCCATGAGGCAGATGTGCAAGTCTCCTTTGACTTCTTTTGATAGATTACTATTTTTTAATACTGGTTTATATCGGATTTCTCTTTTCACTTGATCCTGCGGGCCTGTATCCTGTTCACGGCGGGATAGCGCGTCCGCCGAGGTGTTCTGTTTACCAGGTCGATATTTAATTTGAAAGGAATATTGAGATAGTAATTCAGCCCAACGGGCCTGTCGAGCTGTTAGATTTTTTGAAGTCATGAAATACTCTAGAGCACGATGATCAGTAATGATGTCAATTTTGTACGGGGAACCTTCCAGTTCTGCTCTCCAATTATTTAGTCCACGGACTATGGCTAACATTTCTTTGTCATGAACTTCATAATTTAATTCAGCTGGTTGCATTGTTTTCGAAAAGAAAGCAACTGGATGCCAGTATTTATCATATCTTTGAGAGAGTATAGCAGCGACAACCCATCTGATGCATCGGTTTCCAATTGCGATGGGCGATCTGGATCGAAATGTTTTAGTATAGGCGTTGAAGTAAGAGCGCTTTTAAGACCCTCGAAAGCAACATGACAATTTTCATCAAAGTTAAACTTAACTTCAGATTTGGTGAGATTGATGAGAGGTTTTGCTACTCGTCCAAACTCAGGAATGAAACGGCGATAAAAATTACAGAACCCTAAAAATGATTGGATACCCTTTACTGACTTGGGTGGCAGCCAATTCTCTACTACTGATATTTTATCAGGGTCTACCCTTAATCCATCCACACACACAATATACCCGAGGTATTTAGTTTTCCTTACATGGAATTCACATTTCTTGATATCCGCTTGCAATCCTGCTTTTCTTAGTCGTAAAAGAACTTTTCGGACGTGCTCACAATGTTCACTTTCATTTTCGGAATAAATTAGTATGTCATCAAGGTATGCAGTGCAGAATACGTCTAAGTAATCGAGAAGGGTGTCGTTCATATATCGCTGATAGGTGGCTGGACCATTTGTTAACCCGAATGGAAGAACTTTACACTTATAGGAGCCATATCTTGTACGGAAGGTCGTCAATTCTTCAGAGTCGGGATGCATTCTTATACGGTGGAAAGCCTGTCTGATATCAAGTTTTGTAAATATTTTCGCTTTATTTAAACGTGCCAGTGTTTCATCAATCAATGGTAAAGGGTACCGGTCTTTTTTTGTTATTGCATTTAATTTTCTAAAATCAATACAGAAACGAAGGCTACTGTCTGCTTTTTTGACAAAAAGGACCGGACTTGAAAAGGGCGCTTTACTTGGTTCAATAAAACCTTTATCGAGATTTTCTAGGATGTATTTGTGCACGGCTTTAAGCTTCTCAGACGACATGGGGTATAGGGGTCCGGCGGAAAGTTGTTGTAGGTTCTCGAGTTCAATCTTATGGTCATAAGGCCGGTGCGGGGGTAATAAATTGGAAGCGAATTTGGAGAAGACATCAAGGAGATCATGGTAGTATGAAGGTACAATTTTCTCTAGTTCTAAGTCTTGACTCTCACACACAATTGGATCGTCTTCCTCTTCTTCGATTTCGTGTCGAATTTCTTTGAGACTAAGGAAAGAAGATGTATGGTCAGTACAGCCAGGGCTTGAATGAAGGGCGGGAGCGCTTAATTGGCATAGGTCTAAATCTGATTTTGATCGAATATTTGTCAATTTCAAATTTTTTCCTGCTGAATCATCACTGACAGATTCATTTGTGTTGCATTCTTCATTTAATTTGGATATTTGAATTGGAAGAGCAGACTGGAAGCGAGGTGAAAACTTTTCTTGTCCTGCACGGACCGTTTTGTAGACCGAGCGCCGTACATTGCCATTCTGTCTTCTTTGTTAAACAAACTATCCCGACGTGTGACATCTTTTTGATGGATTTTAAACGGTTTGGGTCGGTCCGTTAAGAGATATTGCAACGAGGTTCGAATAGGTGAAGAGAAAGATAGTGTTTCTGGATGGTCTGTTGGCCAAACAAGGCGGCGCTGTCGTGAGTCAATCATTATGTCGAAGTGCGCTAAAAATCTACTACCAAGGATTACATCATGCGATCCTAATTCTACAATTAAGAAAGGCAGATTATCTAGCCGCCGTCCATTTATCCACAATGACAATAATATGTATTGCGATATTACAGGGCCTTTCTTTCCATCAAAGCCTTTGGATTGAATAGAATATCCGAGATTTTTAGGCTTCTCTCCAAGACATTTTGATATGGCGTATGCACATCTTGAATCGATATATGCAAATCCATTTGCTCCTGTGTCCGGGAGTACAGATACTCCGTCCACTATTCGCGAATTTCCAGAGAACGAGCATTGCAAAGTGTAGGTTTTCTCTGACATTATTTTACCCAGATCAATATGTTGTATATTGACTAAATATCCTAGAAGGGAGTTTTTATCTAGGATTCCACTTTTCCCTTTGGATCATTCTCTAAAATATCTACCTCATCCTCTGAACACAAATCTGAATCCACGCTGGATGACTCTTCAGCTACCACTTGAACAGTTGCATGCCTATTGTTAGGGATTCTAAAAGGGCATTCAGACTTGGTGTGTCCCGATTTTTTACAATAGTGACAAGTTACATCTATACCTAATTTTTGTTCTTGTCTAGAATCAGGTCTAAAATTTGGCTGTCTATTTGAAGCGAGGGTAGAAGATTCTGGTTGGTAAAGTCTTCTACTGGAGTTTAGTTTTTCTGGTTTATAAGTCGAACTTTTCTCGAGTCGAATTCGTTCCTTATCAACTGGTTCTGCAAATTCACAAAGAGAATTGAAATCCGGACATCTATGTAACTGGGTGTAAACTGCCAATTTTAGCTGTCGGTTCATCTTTCCATACATCAGGTCTCTTCGTAGGGAATGATGTATTTTGGCTTTGCCAGCTAATGAAAGAAATCTGGTCTTAAAGTTTTGAAAACTTTCATAAGTGCCTTGTCGTAGTGATTCAAACTCCACCATACTGTCCCTTTGTAACGTGCTACTACGATGACTCGCGATTAAATGATTTACCATTTGAACCGAATTTACGAAATCATTTTCTACATCTTCCCCAGAGAAGTACGGAACCAGCATTTCTTGAGCTTTGGCTTTTGTGGATGCAAAGATAAAATTCATGATCCTCCGATCTGAGCCCCAGTGTCCGTCGTTGTCTTGTATCCTACCTCGAAGTAAAATAAGCCAATTTTCAAAAAAATCCAGATCGTCGATACCTCCGAACTCGCGAATAGGATTAATGATTCGATCGGCTGTACCTAGTCGAACGTTCCCATAGGTTTGACCTACTGTCTCGGATGGATCGCGATATTTTGCAAAAGGAGGCCCTTGAAAATTGGGCTCTTCGCTGCTACGGAGACGTGCTGTACTTTGTCTCTGATACTCTATCCTCCTAGTGGCACCTCTTTCGACTGATGGAATTATATGATCATAGTCAATGGGGCCCTCCCTAGTTTGAGATTTCTGTGTACGATAGTGGCTAATTGATGGCCTCAGAATATCTTCTTCTTCTTCTTCTTCGTCTTGAAAGCGTTGTCTTGTTGTCGGAGAGTAGGCGTTTTGGCATTCTGAGGAGCGTGGCATAGGATTAGGTCTTGATAGAGACGGATTCAAACTTGCGGATTCTATAAGCTTCTCTAGTCTAGCCATTTTTGTTTTTAAGAAT
Organism: Blumeria hordei DH14; assembly: GCA_900239735.1. Taxonomy (NCBI): domain Eukaryota; kingdom Fungi; phylum Ascomycota; class Leotiomycetes; order Helotiales; family Erysiphaceae; genus Blumeria; species Blumeria hordei. Next base: position 11,026 of record OENG01000268.1, on the reverse strand, counting down.
TCGATTTCGCTTTGCTGTTGTCTATTTGTGAACTCAAGCTCGTGATGGCGACTCATTTGTTTATAGGCCGTGTCGACAATTGCATCAGCCATTTCTCTACCAGTTTCATTTTGAGCTACTGTCAACTCGTCCACTCTTCGATTGACTTCCGAAATACGTGGTTTACCTTTTCGAACAGCAACATTTGGGATTTCAATGTTCGAAGTTATCCTGTCGGGGCTAAGTTCATGATGTAAATTTTCCGCTTCAGACTCCACATCAGAGTTGGCGGGGGAGGTAGATAGGGTTTAGGAGTCTTGTACTTGTCGGACATTTTTGGAAGAAATTAAGAAACAAATTAGTGCGTTTATTTTTATTTTTATTTTTTTTTTTTAATTGAGAGTAGGAAAACTTTATCAACTGTAATAACTTTTGTGACAAGTTGTTCCCTGAAAGTACTTTGAGCACGATATCGCGTAGTTGTACGTTTCGTCGAGTTAAGTAGGTTAACTGCGAAAAATCTCAGTCCCGATGAGATAAGGAAATTGTTTTGCCTTCCCAGGCGTATTGGTGAGTTTAGAATAATGTGACGACCAGAAGGGAGCACAGGTTAGCAGATGAACAAGTCGAATCAGATAAGGACAAAGATCTGGAATATAATTCATAAGATTCTAAACTAGGGAAAGAAGATTACAAGAGGTATCTAGAGATATACATATATACATAATATACAACTGGTCCGTGCGCATATAGGGTCACACTACAATACCCGAAAAGAACAATAGCATCAGAGGCCCCAAAGGTTAGGAATACAAGGCCGTAACAAGAGGAGACCCCGCTACGGACATCATCCTGCAATCCGCTTGGGATTCAGGAACCGATGTCCTACTTATCCAGGAACCCTGGACTCAACACAAGGACGGCCTCTGGCTCACCAAGTCGCATCCCGGATTCGACAGGCATTTGCCTCCCCGTGTCGCTATTAACTCTTCAAGGCCACGCTCCCTCATATATACGCGAAAAGGGATTAAGTGCCAACAGCAAGAAATCTGCGCGACATCACCAGATCTCACTGCAGTAAAGGTAGAAGGAGTCACATTTGTCTCCGTTTACCGCACTCCTGGAGCAGATCTTTTGCCGCTACTATCATGGTCTCCGTCTGGGCCTACAGTAATTGGCGGAGATTTCAATGCCGTTCACACCGACTGGCAGCCAATGGCTACTAGGCTACACAGTGACGGACAGGTGCTCACCGAGTGGATGTTCGGGCACGGTATGGACCTATCTTCCACACCGGGCGTCCCGACACACGATCTCGGAAACACACTCGACCTGGTGTGGTCCAACACTGGTGCCCTTGCAGATGTCTCGATAGAGCTCGACTCGACATCAGACCACAGAACTCTCGCAGGAGACGTCCCCCGTCCGAACTCGAAAGCCAGAGCTGTTATAAAAACTGGACAACCGGTACGAGTGACAGACGATGCCCTCGAAGACTTTGCAAAGATGCTAGGTCGTTGGGCTCAAGGAATAGAGCTGCAGCCGATGGTCTCAGTAGACGCGGTGGACAACCTCGCCAACAAGCTGGTCCAAATTATTAGCGACGCTATTAGAGCTACCGGAAGACGCGGGAGCGCGAAGAAGGGTAGGACAGCACCTTGGTGGACGCTAGAGTGCGCACAGGCCAAACGCGAGTACAGGATTTTTAGGGACGAAGAGAGCAGAAAGGATTTCCGTCGCAAAGTCAGAAGTGCGAAGCGTCAATACTGGCACGTAAGTTCTCCGAAGCCACAACCGATGTGACATGTATCGTATGGCACGCTGGGCAAAGCCGCAACCTACATCTGCTGCTCCACCACTCCAAACTCCGGATGGCTTCGTCTCGGACCCAGGAAAGCGAGCACTTCTGTTGCGTGACCTTCTTCTTGGCAGGTTCACCAGCCAAAACGACGTCGACGCTGAGGACTTCGAGCCAGGACGCGGAAACCTCCCATGGATATCGAGCGTTACGGACGAAGAAGCCAAGTGGGTTACAATAGCCTGTCAAAATAAAGCCCCCGGAGCAGATGCAATTTCTGTTTGTCTTCTTAGGACAGCCTGGTCATCAATTGGTCATGCAGTGAGAGTACTCTTTGAGGGCTCACTTCGATTGAACCACTTCCCGAAGGCCTTCAAGCTAGCGGAAGTAATCCTTCTCCCTAAACCTGGCCGTAATCTTAGTACAGCTAAAGGATGGAGGCCAATCGCACTACTCTCCTCTCTCGGCAAAGGTCTTGAGAGACTAGTCGCAAGGCGAATGGCTTACACCGCCCTCACTCACAAGGCAGTTCCGCAGCAACTCTTTGGAGCACTCTCTGGCAGGTCTGCCAACGACCTCGTCTCATGCGTCATCCATGACGTGGAACATGCAATGAAACGGCAGAAGAAAGCAGTCCTTGTCACTCTAGACGTTCAGGGTGCATTCGATGCTGTACTCCACGGACGGCTGCTTCAGAGGATGAACAAGATGGGGTGGCCGAAACCAGCTATCAGCTGGATAAGGTCCTTTTTACAAGAACGATCCGCTCGCGTACGACACGAAGACGGAGTAACAGACCCGGTATTCCTAGAATGCGGGCTGCCACAGGGATCGCCTCTTTCCCCAATTCTTTTCCTGTTCTACATGGCCGAAGTCGTGGGAGGCAGTAGCTGGAGATTTGGCTATGCAGATGATGTTGCTATTCTCGGCATAGGTTCGACTCCAACTGAAGCCGCAGTAGCTGTCCAGAGAGAAGTCGACGCAGTCCTAGGGTGGGCTGCTAATAATGCCGTCTCTTTCGACCCAGACAAGGCCGAAGTAGTCTACTTCGTCGGCCCTAGATCCAGGGGACACGATCTTCCGGCTATAAGGGTAGGAACTCGCGATGTACAAGCATCCGACGACATCCGATGGCTTGGAGTACACCTTGATCGCGGTCTGACCTTCGAAAGTCACGTCGCAAAGTGGACCAGCAAAGCAATGCGGCTGGTGCAGCACTTCCGACGGCTGACACTGTGCACCCAGGGACCAAGGCCCGACTTACTAACCACAGTCATCCGCACAGTAGTTCTGCCAATTGCGATGCACGCAGCGGAGGTCTGGTGCCCGGGGCCAACCAGGGAAACTTATCGAGGTGTCACGCGTAATTCCTACAAGAGACAGAGCAAAGTCATCGACCAAACTTCTGCCTTCGGAATCCGTGTGGCTCTACCAACCTGGCGTACGATGCCAATAACAGCCCTGAGAAGAGAGACTGGTATTCCACCAGCACACATTCTGCTCGAGGAACGCAGGCTCAAGATCGCCGCGCGAATCCGGGACTAGACGAGTACCATCCGCTCCGACTTCGGGCCACGGAAAGCACAGACAACGCTCGTCACCGACTCGGCCTAAAGACATGCAACAAAACCAGACTTGGTTTCGACAGAGTGCATGATTCAAGGGTCCAGAGGATGTACCGTCTTCTGCCAGAGGCCGAACTACCTCCGCCGCTCCGACCTCCGACCCCCCCTCAGCCAATTCCCCGCTGGACAAGCAAGAAAGAGGCTGCCAAGTTCATAAGAGAGTGGCTGCCTACACTCCCACCCGACTGTCTCTGCGTGTACAGTGATGGTTCTGGGGCGTCCACCGACAAAGTGTCATGGGCCTTTGTGACTTTTATCAGTGGCACAGGCAGGGTAATTGAGCAAAGCGGCTCAGGAAAAATAACCAATGCAGAGGTCTACGACGCGGAGGTTCATGGAGCTTTGGCTGCTCTCGAGCAATCACTGCCAGCAAGCGAGATCGAGGACGCAGCGCCATCTACTTCCTACTCGACAATTCGGCTGCAGTCCAGGCCTTACTAACAGGAACAACGGGCTCATCATCCTGGCGTATCCAAAAGTTCGTGAAACTGGCCGCGGGATCAGCCGCGCCTGTCAAAATAGGATGGATTCCGGGCCACGAAGGGCTGGCAGGAAATGAAATCGCCGATGAACTCGCTCGAAGAGAATTTAACTCGTCGGACAATTCCAGGACGACACATGGGGTGATGACCCTCGCCACATCTGGACGGAAAGCTCGCGAACTGGCAAGGCAGATGGTTACAGACTGGTGGCACTCCAATCGCCCCAGGCATTACGCTGACCTCGAACTCGAGATGCGGCGCAAGAAACCGCCAGAGCTATCTCTGCCGAGAGCGGTTTACGCCCGCTTAATAGCCGCTCGAACTGGACATGGAGACTTTGCGGCTTATCACCGCCGCTTCAACCACACTGACGCTACACTTCACTGCGAGTGTGGGAGGGAAAAATCAATCGGTCACCTTGTTCAGTGTCGAAAAGCACTGGCAACATGGCGGCTGAAAAGCGGAAAGCGAAGGGCTCCAGCTATAGAAACAATGCTCGGATCAAGGGGTGGCAGCTGTTCAGGGACTACGTCCAGGAGAGTGGGATTTACGCGGAGGCAAGTCGGGGGATGGCAGGGATACCTGTGACTCGGAGGTGATAGATCAATGGCCTAGGTGGATCGGCATGGACAGAGAGATTGGATTCGAGGCTCAGGCGCGTGGTGGCTGAGGCGGAACGATGGAAGGGAGATTGTTTAAGTTTTTCTTTTGTAATGTGGGATTTCGCGTGAAAGTTTTTGTTTTGTTTTCAATTCTGGGCTGCTGAATTCGTCATGGTTCAACACATAGATGCATTTTGGCATGGTTCCGGTCATTTAGGTGGGACGAGGCATTTGTACTACACGGTAGTTAACCTGATCCGGCCCGACCCCACTCGTGCTCAAGCTCCAGTAGGAGTGCGACGGTAGTTACTTCACCTAGCACGTTAATGAACAAACAAACAAACAAACAAACAATTCGAGAACCCTCAATTTGCCCATTTCCACCCTTCCACCCGTTTCACCCATTATTTATCGAATCGAATTGCAATTGTTTGCCATCGGCGGCATTTTTAAAATGCCTCCGACGCGTAAACCGCACAAAAACGCGGTCAGTGGCACTGCCAAAGATCGCGTCAGCAAAACCTACCAATGGAATACGGCTATTCAAAACCACGCGAGGAATATGCTAGCAAGACGAGGACTCGAGTCCAATCTCCAGAACATGAACGCCATCGCGGCTGCGCTCCAAGCGAAGGAGAACGATGTCCCCGAAGTCGAAATGGTGGACGCAGAAGTCGACAGGTTGAAAACCCTCGCCGATTCAATTTGGGCATCATCCAGTCCAGAAGACGCAGAACAAGTCTTTCCAGCACTACCGCGACTGGTAGAAGTCAGACCCTCAAAAGGGGCCGAGATAATAACCAGCAAGGCATCAACTGCCCCAGAAAGTGTCGCCGAGAAAGCAGTCCCGTCGACAACGACCGAGCCCGCACACGTTGCGGCTCGAAAAATTGCGGTTCCGTTAGCAAAGCGGACACCAAAGAAAAATACAGCGAGGGAAACGGAAGTCCCGGACTGCGCAGAGGCAACAAATGTCTCAAGACCTCAGCCACCCCCGGCCTCGATTCCAGGGACGGCTGAGTGCCACAACCACTCTTCTGGTGGTGCTCCCACCGGCACCACGCCAATTCACCCGCCGGAAATAGAGGCTTTACTCGAAGCCGAAAGAAAGCGGGCTGCAAACACCTCAGCCAGGCTCGAGATAGGGTCAACGGTGTTAAAAACATTGGAAAGTGTTATCCTGTCCATGAAAACGACAGATAACAAAGAATACTTGGACGCGATGAACGTGTGTCTGAGGGGCGCCCTCGCCCATTTCCTGCGCACTGGAACCACATCAGTGCCGACAAGTCTTCCCCCCCGCCCCATCGGCCAGCAGGCCAGCAACAGCGGGCCCTCACCACCATCGACCGCCAGGACAGCAAATCCTGCCGTCGCGGTGCCCCAGGTCACTTCAACCTGGGCAACTGTAGCCCGGAAAGGGCTACCCAAACAGCCGACACCAGTGATGATAAGTCGAACCCCGAAAATGCCGACTCCGCCGACCAAGAAATCGGCCAAGACGTCCCCTTCGTCCACGCCGGATAACCGACTGTTCCTCCGACTAAATTCTAAACACCAGTGGCGAAATCTTTCGCCAGCTGGCATCAGAGAAGCCGTGGCACAGCTCACTAACGCGACCCAATCAGCAATTGAACACGTATACCGTGTCCCAACAGGTTTCGCGCTCCGAGCGAAGGACCAGGAATCCCGCCAGGCTCTATTGAACGCGGCAGAATCTTTCCTTCCCATCGGGGGAAGACTAGAAGAGGCCTCCGAACTTGTGGCGCTCCAGATCTCGACGGTCCCCGTTGCCATCCACACTCTTCTTGGAAGGGTACAAGTGACAGAAGAGATGGTGATCGAGGAGATCTCGAGAGTTACCAAGGCCATTCCAGTCAAGGTACGGCCCCACGGGAAGACCCGGCTAGACGCGCCATACAAGTCATGGCTGGCCCATTTCAAGAAGGGAGCGGCACCAAGACAAGGGTTCCGCCTATTCGACGACTCGGGCGTCGCGGTCCCACACAAACCGCGACAGACTGTGCAGCAATGCAAACGCTGCCTGCAGTTCCACGGGACGCGTGGTTGCTCTCGCGCCCAAGCTTGCTGGAACTGCACCTCCACGATGCACTCGACAGACGAGTGCCGTGCACACACCAAGTGCCGCAACTGCGGAGGACCGCACAGGTCCGACAGTCGAGTCTGTCTGGCGCGCCCCACCAAGTCCGGGCCGGTAAGCAGAGAGCAACTGGCCAATATTCGCATCGCGAGCCAACGCGAGCTAGCAGCTGTTGTGAGGGCTAAAGCTGCTGTCCGTCGCGCTGAGGCAACAGTTCAAGCGGCTGCTAGGCAAACGCAAGACTCACCAACAGCGGTGAAATCAAACAACAGTTTCGAAGTTCTAATGACCGACGTCGCCCCCGACGCCACGGCCACAGAAACGACGAATCCTGTTGAGTCTTCCTGAAGGGCCCCTCACGGGTCCCTTCTAGCCTCTCACCTACGATAAGTTTTATGTCGATCAACGTAGGTAGGGGAGGCCAATCACACGACATCGCGCTTTCCCGAGCTTACGAGCTAGGCGTAGATGTGGTGCTAATACAAGAGCCTTTGTGGAACAAAGCCACAAAGGAAACGAAGTCACACCCTGGATACGACTGCCATACACCACATGGCGGCGTAAATATTCGACCCAGGGCAGTGACTTACACACTAATTAACAGGAGAATCCTTTCGGCAACTCAAATCTTTCCCTGCAATCCCCCGACGGCGGACTACTGCTGGGTTGTGGTAAACGGAGTCACGTTTCTCAACGTGTACAAAGACCCAAACGATCCGACAGCAATTCGACCTCTCCTCAGCTGGGACCCACCACCCCGATCCGTCGCGGCTGGCGACTTCAACGCGGTGCACTGCGCGTGGCAACCAGAGGTCACCCGCCCACGCGGACAAGGAATCGAAATCGAGAGATGGGCGGAACGCCATAATCTCACTTGTCTGATTGTGGGCGAGCCAACGCATCGGGCCGGAAACACGCTGGATCTTGCTTGGACCAACGTCAACGGGGCCCAAGCATGGGTGGATCGCAATGAGTGCGTAACCAGCGACCATCTTCCGATTCGAGGACAAGTTCCCACTGGATTCGAAAAAAGGGACCAGGAGCCATCGCCGATCAGGGTAACGCGCGGCAACCTGCCGAGGTTCGCCCTTGCCGTCACGCAGTTCACTCACCCGCCACTAGTCTTGGACACGATTTGCCAGGTGGATGAATACGCCAACGATCTCTGTTCCGGCCTTACTAACGCTATCAAAGCAGCAGGAACACGAAGGAACAAAAGACGTGGCAAATGTGCACCTTGGTGGACTCCGGAATGCAAGCTGGCTCACACGAAATATCGTGCAGCAGTAACTCCGGAACAACGATGGGTGCATTCGAAGAATCTGCGTTCAACCCTCAGAGCGGCAAGAAAAGAGCACCAGACGCGTCAGGTCGAAGCGATCACAACACCGACTGACGTGTTCAAGCTGATGCGCTCGGCCGAACCAAGGCAGGCAAGCACGCCCCTCCACTCAACCACGAAGGGAAGGTGTACTCCGATCCGGCTGAGCGGGCAGAGATACTCCGAGATGCTCTTTTGGCACGGCACCAAGCGACGGACGACCTACCGCCACTCGATGCGCCGAGTACCAACCGAATCCCCTGGAACGACCATGTCTCGGACGAGGAGATTCGTATGTGCACCATAGGCTGTGCCAATACAGCGCCCGGAGCAGACGGGATCTCTGTGGAGCTTCTGCGAAGCTGTTGGAAGACGATTGGACCATTTGTTGGCACTCTCTTCCGCGCCTGCATCAGACTCGGCACCCACCCATCCTGCTTCAAGCTGGCTGAAGTGGTGCTCCTCCGCAAGACGAACCGAGATCCAGCGACTGTTAAGGGCTGGAGACCGATTGCACTTCTGTCATGTTTGGGTAAGGGACTGGAACGACTCTTGGCGAAGCGGATGGCCCATCTCGCGGTTACGCTCGACGTTGTTGGAGACCAACAATTCGGCGCGCTCCCCAAAAGATCCGCAAACGACCTTGTCAACTGCGTAGTCCACGACATCGAAGAGGCAAGTACCCAGGGATGGGCGGCCACATTTACGACTCTGGATGTCCAAGGCGCGTTCGATGCAGTACTTCACAATCGTTTGGTGAGGAGAATGCAAGAACAGGGGTGGCCGGACTCAATTCTCCGATGGACGACATCATTCCTTGCACAACGAAAGGTGCAAGTCCGATATCCTGGAGGGGTAACAGGGCAGAAAGAGTTGGTGTGTGGGGTCCCGCAGGGGTCGCCGATATCGCCACTTCTCTTCCTCTTGTACATGGCAGAGCCAATGCGAAGCGGCAATGCAGAAATGAGGTTTAGCTACGCTGACGACGTCGGGATACTAGGATTCGGGCGCAGCATAGCCGAGTCAGCCGCTTCTGTACAGAAGGAAGTTGATCATCTTCTGGAGTGGGCGAGAAACAACGCAGTCTCCTTCGATACCAACAAGTCGGAGGTAGTCCAGTTTCCCGGACGCAAACGCGAGGAGCCAGTGGGCATTTATGTGAACGGCATGGTTATCGAGCCAGCAGACCAAATACGCTGGCTAGGAGTACACTTAGACCCGCAACTGGACTTCAAACACCACGTCACAACGTGGTGTGGAAAAGCTCTGAAGGTAGCCCAGCAAATGCGCCGCTTCAACTCAGCATATCGAGGAGCAGCTCCTGCAGCACTGGTTCGGGCAGTAGACACGTGTATTGTCCCCGTAGCAACCTTTGGAGCAGATGTTTGGTGGCCCGGCCTCAAACGTCCGACCAGAAGGGGAATCATCACACCTCGGACTAGCATTTTCTGCGAGATGATCGACAAGGCAATCTTGACGGGACTGCGCGCTGCCCTTCCGGTAATGAGAACGACACCGAATCTTGTTCTCCATCGCGAAGGAGGTACCCCAACAGGAAAGATCATTCTGGAAGGGAACCGATTACGGCTTTCGTCTCGGCTCCACTCACTGGACAACCGTCACCCGCTCCGGACTCGTGCCGCCGTGTGTCCAAACGATGGAACACGGAAGTACAAGAAAAATGCTCGGGCACCCAAGAATCCGGAGATCCAGATGTCAAGAGTGCAGCGGGCCTACCGACAACTCCCGGACGCGGAAGACGCCAAGCCTCTGCCGCCGCCATGCTATCTGTCAAACTTCGGCCCAAGGATAGAGGAGGAGGACAAGTTAATTCGGTTCCTTAGAGGTGTATTACCATCGGATATATGTGCCTACCCGGATGGATCGTCGGAGGGGCATGGTCGCTCAGCATGGGGGTTCGTCTTGAAGAGGGATGGAAAGACTCTTTTGAAGGGATATGGCATCAAGCATGGTGGTGAAGTGCTTGATGCGGAAATTATAGGGGCGAGAAAGGCCCTGGAAGCTGCGCTAGGATTGCTGGAGAGAGAGAACGGGAGAAGTAACGGCAGGCAGCGGATCAACGTGTTGACGGATAGTCAGTCTGTAGTGAAGGCACTGCTGACGGGAACCGCCACTACAAGTCTCGACGATGTACGCCAATTTAGGGCGCTATCAGAAAAGGCTCGAGTCTCGGTTCAGTGGATACCAGCCCACTCCGGGATACAGGGAAACGAAGAGGCTGATAGAGCCGCACGCTCCGGCCTCCGACAACTTCCAAGTAAAGAGAGCCAGCCTGGCTCCGTCACTTTGGCGTACGTTCGTCGTCTGATGAACCAGAAACGACAAGCGCTTCTCGAGGACTGGTGGGAAGAAGCATGTCCACCTAGATATCGAAATCTGGGTCTACTCATGCGAAGACGCAAGCCACAGGAGCAGACACTTTCTCGGCGGTTACTCCGTGAACTGATCTCAGCCCGAACGGGACACGGAAACTTCGCTGCATGTCACCGTCGTTTCAACAACTTCACCGCTTCCATGGAGTGTGCGTGTGGAGAGGAAACATCACCTCTCCACTTCATTCACTGTCGACTGCACGAACGTCAGACGCGTCGACTTCGAGGGACAATGTCGCATCACGACTTTGTCCAAAAGCTTCTCGGGCCTAAGTGCCTTGAGAATTTTACAAATTTTGCGCAGGAAACCGGCTGCTTCGGCGACCCACCTGCAAGTTCGTCACCAGCTCTCAGCGGAGACAACATTAACTAGGTCATAGCACGAAGCATGACAGGAAGGAAAACGAGACGAGGAGTGTCGCTTTCCCACCTCAAATTGGAGTATTGGATTTGGAATTTTGGTTATGGGAGTCTGTGGGAGCATATATTTCTTTCTTATAACTAGCTACTGGTTGTGTAGTGGGTCACGCAGTGAGACCGAGTCGGGCATGTGGAAGCATGATCTTGGCCGTGACACCGGTCCTTGACTCCTAGGAGATATAGCATAGCTTAGGACCTTAAAAAAAAAAAAAAAAAAAAAAATCGAACAGTGTAAACGCTATTTGGCTTCCACGCCACTTGTGTTGCTCCCCTGCTCCAGACTGCTGGAACTGCGGATCAAATAT
>OENG01000270.1:0-22060 GCA_900239735.1 Blumeria hordei DH14 | reverse complement strand
AAAAGTGAGAAAAAGAGGAAGGATGGGGATAAGGTGATATGACATGATGATAGGAAAAAGCATTCATAAAGCAAAAGTAGATCTACTGCCATGCTAACCTGAGCCAGCCTCATGCAGAGGACATGCCACTCAACCATACTCTCATGGTATTCCGCCAGGTTTCATTATATTCTCATTCTGTTGTGCCTGGACCCACATAGCTACAGTGCACAGCTCCAGTTATGATGGTCCGCAACTGCATGCATTTGCTCTGTTTGCTCCTGCCTCGTTGAGTTATGATAATTATTAAGCAATAGTCTAGGGACTCCTAAGTAGAGAGCTTTCCTCCACAGTAGATAGAGCAAGCAATTCAGTCTTTCCTCATTCTAAGAGTCATTTCATCCTTCCTCTTCTTGACCTATCCGGCCCAGCAGCCCATTTGTGATCACTAGCAGCGAGCTCCCACAAATTGTATGTACACCCAAATCATAGTGTCAGAATATTTCCTATGGATTCTTTATTTGTAGTACTCAATAACGATAATTGCATTTATTCGTGTCTATCTTTCTTTGTGACGGAGCGCCGGGGCCTTAGTGACCTTGAACACTCGTCACATGATATATGCTTCTAAAGCTATTACTAATCATTACCTATTTGTTATTACATCTTCATAATCATCATTACCGCCCAAACTCCAGTATCCTTGCTTTATACACATCCAAATAAAACTTGTGTCCTATTATTCAACACTGGCAAAACAGATAAATAAATGAAAACAAATTGAAGTTCCTTTTTATAATTGATGTTTTTGAAAATATAATCTGCAATGGGAAAATATTAAACCCTTTCCACCCATTTGTTTTCCTCGACTATAACAGTGTTGAGATCGATAAGACGTTTCAAAGCATTGCAGCAATCTGACTTTGTCATCGCATTTGCTGGATTACTATCGCCCTTGATCCAGCGTACTTGAGCTATTTCCCGTCTTTGGTAAGATTGACGGAGGCACATTACATCAACCATTAATCTCTTTTCACGGGTTGTACCCAGCTTTACTAAGCACTCATATAGAGACTTAGAATCTGTACATAGAATTAGTGGCACTTTTATGTGTAGAATCTTATCAAGAGTTGATTTGATGGCTGCGCCATAATCAAATCCATGCACCATTCCATACATTTCCGCTGCTAGTACGCTTCTTGTTACTCTCTTACATTTTATAGAAGACCAGTGTAGAATGTTTGCTTTATAATGACGGTCTTTGAGCACAATTACGAAGCCGATTTGAGAGGAAAAGTCATTGTTGTTGGCAAAAGAAGAATCTGTAAAGACAAGTAGTTGCAGAGAGTTTTTGTCCAGTGGCACAAACTTTAGCCCTCTGTTCTGATTTTTGATTTGCCACAAAACCCTTTTATTTAGCTTCTTAATGCTATTGTTGTCGGGATCCATGGTTTGAGCAGCATAAGAAAGATCGAAAGAGGCTTCTGGCTGACACACACTCGCAATATATGCTCCTCGCGCTCGTTGCGAAATAAATTGATCTTTTGTCGAGACGCTAGTTCTGGACTTATTTCTAGAACCGTAAATATCAATTGGCTCACTGTGAACAGGTTTTAAATTTCAGCATTGAAGCTCCTGCGTTAAGTTAATAGAGCGCGATCCACTATCTCTGCTAATGTGTCCGCCGTTGAAATTAATGGGCGCGGATTCAGTAAGTATTTTCCGTTCTTTCGCTGCAAATTTAGCCTTGTTGGGTTGAAGTTGTTCTTCGTCAGCGAATAATTTATCGGCTATAAATAGGGTATCATCAGTCTGTATTCCAACAACACCAAAACCTTCATCACATTCGTTTCTGTAGAGGAGACAAGGGTCGAATGTCGATTGTTTTAAGGATAATCTTTCAGTATGGTGCTGATGATAAGTGAAGAACCAATGATTTCCTGCTTCTGGCACGCCATACAACGGTTTGATAACCTTTAAAATAGTCCCCCTGCCTCCTAACTCCATGGGTGCCCGTATGTAGAAGTCGCGACTTAGATTTGTTTCTGATTGGACATAGGCTTGAGTTATGTCTCTAAGATACAAGTCCACTGGAAGCATTGCTGCAAGAGAAAGAATGATTCGTTGACTGACTCTTTGGATAGTCGGAGCCTGAGTAAGAACAAAGTGTTTTTTTCGTCTTTGTAAGCTTGTACAACCAGACGAGATTTTTCGAAGGCTTTATCTGTACCTTGATGTTTTATTTCATCAACAAACCTTGAAGAAAAAATTCTTATCCCAGGTGGGATATCGGAGGGTTTAACTTTGATGAACACCCTCTTTCGAGTAAACCGTCTATTTCTTTTTGTCTTGATTTTTGGAAAGAAGTAGCCTGAAAAGGTTCTGTATTGTTGACAAAAGCAGATAAGCTTGGCTCGTCACAAAATCGGGCAGGTGGTCTGCGGGTTCTTTGGATACGGGCTGGCATGTCATTTGCTTCATTTACACCATGTTCTCTTTCTTTAGTTTGTTCTTGCAAACTTGAAGGATCGTCAATAGAGTTACGGAAGTAAGGTTTTACCGAGGTTGATCGAAAGCTTGTTGGGCCTGAGGGTAACTGAACTTTGCATGTTTCCTTTTCTATATTTATTAATTTGAAAGGACCATGCCACTCCCCAAGATGGCCTGTATTTCCTTCTCTCCACACTAGGACATCAGAGTTAGCAGGCAAGTTATGAACCGGTTCAACGTTTGGTCCATTTCTTTCATTCAAAGCACTGTTTACTTGATTTTCTGCCGAAATTTTCTTATCTCATTCGTAGCTTTTTGGATAGCCATTGAGCGTGAATTACTGAAGGATTGGGAGGGTCTAACGTTGTCATTCGCGGGTATGCTCCAAAAACTAGGAGAGTTGGAACTAGGCCATTGGGTCCAGCAGTGTCATTGATGGCTTTTATTGCCATTTGGAGCATAAATTCCTTACTAATCTTGGCTCCAGCTAGTTCTTGAGAGATTATTTTATACACTCGTCGTATGAGAGAGTGGTAGCGCTCCACTATGCCAATAGACCAATGCGCCTCGACAGGTACGTTTTTGACAGAAATTGCCATTGAAGCAGCGCTTTGGTGAAACTCTTTTGCAGTGAAGTTGGTGCCAGCATCTGTGACAATATAGTCAGGAGGTCCAATGTACACATCTATCCAGCAGGCTCTTATTGCATCCCAAATATGCTTTGCGGAGATATTCTGGAGCCATCGGGCAGCCTGGAATCTGGTTTCTTCGTCGACAACATGAAGGACTGGGTTATTGTCAATATACATTATGTCGACAAAGATATAGTGGTTGAATTGGATGTCGTCATCCTGCAGCTTGAACTTGAAGCGTCGAGGTGGTCCCTTGTGCTTTTGGCAATAGTCACAAAATTTAGTTAAGTGGTCTATATGTTCCTTATGTATGTCGTTATGACCGGATCTTTGTAAGACAGTATAGAGGCGTTGTGCCGAAGGGGGGCCGAAACGCCGGTGTAATCTTCGTAATTCCGTATCGGTAAGGAAACAAGGGTTCATGAAAAAGGAAGAAGATATTAATGATTGTAAGAAAATTCCCCATAATAGAAAAGCATGTCCAAAACGCCGTATTACTTTAACCTTTTTACTAGGTGTTATTAACTGGTTTTGAATATTATCATAATAAACGCCTAAGTTATCCATATCTGAAAGAGCGAGTAGGAAAGGAGTGTCAGCTTTAACAATGTGGAATTCTATGACTCCTATAGGCGTATCCAATTTGATAGCTCCTATTGAGGAACTGTTTCCAATGCCGAATTGAACGTTTACGGCGCCTACTTTTGTGGTGTCAATTGTGATATTGGCAATTCTTTGGAGTGCCTGAAATTGCTTAAGTCCACCAGTGGAGTATTTTGAGGCACCTGTATCAATGATAATTCCATAAAAACAAGAGCTATTGTACCTTGAGGAGGCTAAATAATTACATGGATCATCTTCGGTGACAATTGCTGGGGTAGTTGGATCATTTCCGGTGATTGCATATTGGAAGGAGAGATCGGCGAGGTTTAACGCAGTTTCTCTTGGGTTCAGGATAGTCCCAAAGGAGGTTATAAAAGATTCATTGTAAAGTACGTCGAGTTTATCAGTCTCGGCGGGTGGAGTCGTATCTAGAACTAGCATTTCAATTTGGTTATCAAGTTCAGATTTGCTAGTGCTAAGATCTTCTGGATCGCCTTCATATTGTGCAAGTAGCTGGTCTGTACGATCATTGATTCGACTCATCATCTGTTTTTGGAAGCCTTTCTTTGCCGATTCTTGCTCTGACACAGTATGATTTCGAGACCAGCAACCAGGGCGTTTACAAACATAACATCTTTTCTGAGACGACCCGAGTGATTTATGAGACCTCCGATGAGAATTTGAGCGCGAGGTTTCAGCATTTCTTTGGCTGTTTTGTTTATAGTAACGGCGGTCCGTGAACAATTGGGATGTTTGGGCGCCTTCATTTAGCTCAACAGTTGAAATAGATGATTGGAGATCGTTGAAAAGTCCCATTAGGGTACTACTTGGTTTAAAGCATGCAAGCTGGCAGGCAGGGAAGCTGCGACAGGCATTAATTAGCTTTGTATGAAGATGTTTTTCTGATCTATATTCTATATCGAAGCTAAGTTGCAAGTGACAAAGTTTGGTAAAAAGCATTTGTAAACATTCCAAGGTCGACTTCCCTTTTTCTATATTTTCAGTTGTGACCAAGCGGAGAGTAAGCGATTCCCATCTAGCAATCTTGGTTCTTTTGGTTTCTGGACCTTCAAAATAATCTCTAGTTGCAGTGCATAGCTCGTCGAAGTTTGATCGGTGTCCATTGGATGTTACAGAAAAATAGTGTGTTAGTGCCGAGCCACTGAGCATTATTGAATATGCCTTTGCGTATAAGAGCTCGGTTACATGGGCCTTCTCGCACAGTTCCATAAAAATATTTAGCTTGTAATCAAAGCTATTGCCTTCACCCTGATATTTGAGCTCCGGCCCGTACATTTTTGCCAAGTTTGATAACTCTCTGCCATAGCCAGTGATGGGATATGCTGAAAGCTCTGAGGGTTTCTTTTGGGGGGTTTGATCTGTAGATGGATGAATAGATTGAGACCTTTTTGGTACTTCCTGAGTTGACATCCGCGGGTTTCCCAAATTGGTTTGAACGGAATAGTTTTGAGAATTTTTCATGACATTGATAATCTTAGCCGAGTCAAAAGTTTCATTGGAGTTCATTATGTCTTCCCTAGTCCATTCTGTGGGCTTTCTTCTGATAATGTATTGAATAGGGAAACTGCCATAGTTGTATGCCTGTCCCATTTGACCCAGACACCGTGAGAACGTAGGTATGTTCTGAGTGATCGCAACACTGTCCTTGAAGCAGCCTGGAAATCATCAAGGGTTTTATCGCTGAATTCATCTTGATATGCTTCCCAAAGATTATCGTCTTTGAAATTGTGCGTTGAAAATTCCTTGAGAGTCTTCTTGATAAAATTATCGATTTCTTCCTGTTTGGAAAGCGAGGAAGTTTCTGGTTTCATGTTTGAAATTCCTGACATTTTCTTAGGAGTACAAACCTAACAAAAACTTGGGTTTTTCGGAATAGAAATGGTTAAAATTCTGGGTGGAGTGTAAGCGTGTGTGATAGCATAAGGTTCAGGAAAGGCTCTGACTAAAGGCAAAACAATAATATGATTGTAATCTATAGAGAAAGAAGGATAGGTCGGTTCACTAAACAATGTATATACATAGAAGTGGATCAATGTTAGTCCTAGCGTTCATATAGCACGTGACTAGTTTCCTATGACATTACTTTCCTCCCCCCCTTTTATCCATATTTCTTTTATTATTATTATTATAATTTTTTTAATTGCTTACACTTACGCCTTGGTCTATTTCTTAATGTTCGACCTGTAAACATTCCTTGCTGTAGACCTACTTTGTCACCTTCTCCATATTGTCTAACAAATTTCTTGTAGGCATCTGTCAACTTAAGATTTTGTTGGGGTTCCCATGTTGGTTCAGCAAACCCCTTCCAGACTACTAGGACTTTACGGTGCCCTTTGATTTTCTCCACACGAACTATTTTATCAACAGCATACAATGGATGTTCACCATCAACTAATGGAGGCGGTTGCGTGTCATCAACTTTTTGTGAGGGCAGGGGATCATTTGGGTCGCGTCTTAGTAAGTCTACAAAAAATCGATTATGTATACCTGTTGGTACATCTAGTTGGTACACATCAGGTGCGATTTCCTTTTGTATTCGATATTTTGCTTGAGTCCATGAAAGTTTCTTCTTTTGCTGAGGGGTTTCGACATTTTTAAGGTTTAGCCAGACGGCATCACCTGTTTTAAATCGTTCTGCTGGTCTCCTATGTTGGTTGGCTGATTCTTCCATCATATGTTGTGCTGTTGTCATAGCTGCTTTTGCTAAGTGTTGACCTTGTACTATTCGGTCCACAAATGCTTGCGCACGAGCTTGCGGTGTTTTTGTTGCTCGTGAATTACTATGTGTTTGTTGGATTGGCTCAGCATCATAGCCATGGGTGGCAAAAAATGGACTGGTACCAATAACCGATGATTTTCTATTATTCAGGGCTAACATTGCAGTCGGGAGTAGTTTAGGCCAGTCTGTCTGTGCATAACTGATAAACGCTCGAAGATAATTCAACACTTCCTGGTTCATTCTCTCTGTACTACCATCGGTCTGCGGATGGTAAGCGGTGGACAATCTTTGTTTAATACCAGTCATTTTACACAAATTAGTCCAGAAATGACCCACCCAATTTGCTCCTCTATCTGATGTTATAAACTTGGGAAACCCATGAAAACGATAATGACTATGTAGGAAGCGTTCTGCGCAAGCTTCAGCTTCCATTGAGTTCATTGCTTCAAGGGTGCAGCTTTTGAGTAAACAGTCAGTAATAACCATTATGTTGAAAAGGAGCACCCTACAATGTAATTATCACCGACAGAGTACTAATGTGCAAGGGAAGCAAGAAGGTAGGTTCAATAGGGGTTTGATTAACTAGCCTTAGAATCTAACGGGAGTAAGTCTTCTATAAGTACCACACCCAATCTCGCTTCCACGCGATCAATATGGCTAGCCTGATACAGCATCAAGAGTGTATTATCCCTGCTACGCACTGACACATTTACAATACTCCCCCTCAGTGTGAGCAGTCTTGAGCTACAAACATCTATCCCTCTCAAACATTACTTTCAGTACGATCAGTCTGTGGCGACACCAAGGAATCCTCTAAAACGTTCGAACGCGACGCGGGCAAGCGGCTTGGTAAATCCGTCGGCAGGCATTTCTGAAGTAGGCACATATTCGACGCCGAGTTTCCCTTTTTCGACGAGGTCTCTGATATAGTGATAGCAGACGTCAATATGTTTCGATCTCTCGTGAAGGTGAGGATTCTTGGTCAGTGCAATAGCTCCTTGGTTATCCCCGCGCATATCTACCTTTATGCCATCTGTACCAATGTATTCTGGCATCTGTAAGTCTCGGAAAACTTGTGCTGTCCACTGTCCTTGCATTGCATACATAGATTGAGATATGTACTCCGACTCACAACTTGATCGTGCTACTGACCGCTGCTTTTTTGACATCCAGCAAAATGGTCCTCCATAGAACATTCCAACTCCCCCAGACACGCTTTTCCTATCTGATTTGTCATTTGCCCAATCTGCATCGGTGTAGGTGACAAAGTGGCTATCATGATCTCTTGTTCCAGGTCCGAACCTTAATTTTTGTCGAATCGTAGAGCGTAGGTACCTCATCAAGTCTTTGAGGGCTTGGCCATGATGGACCGCAGGGTTACTCATATACCTAGCTAGACATCCAAGGACAAATGCGATATCCGGACGTGTAAGCGTCATCGCATACATCAAGCTGCCAATTATCTGCTGGTAAAGCTTGACATCGAACTTTTCGTCTGACGGTGACGTTGGTCTGAGATTTTCGTAATCAGCTGCTGGTATTTTCTTTGCTGTGTATTTTCCATTCGGAAGCCCAAAACTTGTGAGAATCTTATCAAGGTACTGCTCTTGGTCTAAATAGATGGTTCGATTTTGTCGATCTCTTGTTATTCTGACGCCTAGTAGCTTTGAAATCTCCCCTAGGTTCTTGGCGTTAAATCTCAGTGACAGATTTTTGTAGAACCAATCAATCTGTTTCATCTCTTCGCCAGCAGCAGCAATATCGTCGACATAAACCAATAAGTAAATCTTTCTCTTTTCGTGAACAAATAAGCATGGGTCAGCGAGGCTCTGCTTAAAACCACAGTTGTGCACAATGAAGTCACGCAGTAACAAATTCCAGTCGCGTCCAGCTTGCTTTAACCCATAAAGGCTTCTAAGTGCTTTCAGAACTTTCCCATTCGTAACTAATACACCTTCTGGAGGGGAAAGGAATATGTCTTCTTTTAATTGAGACTCAGTGAAAGCATTTTTAATATCAAATTGGTAGCATTCAAAATCTCTTTTGGCTACTGTGGCGAGGAATATGCGAAATGTATCTATTCGGACAGTCGGCGCGAATGTCTCCATGTAGTCAATTCCCTGCGATTGGCTAAAACCTCTTGCTACCAGTCTTGCTTTATATCTTTCAATATTTCCGTCAACAGTCTCTTTTATGGTAAAAACCCATTTTGTTGAAACCAGATTTGCTCCTTTTGGTAACACCATTTCTTCCCAAGTACCATTCATGATTAGCTGGTCTATTTCCGTCTTAACAGCTTCTTCCCACTCTTTTGCTTGGGGGCTTCTCATGGCTTCCTTATATGTCCTTGGGATTGTTATACCTTGGATTATCTTAGCTTGCAGTGCGTAGTCTTCATCATTGTCCGGAATTCGGCAAAATAGAGCGTACAATCCTTTGAAAATGCCTTTTCGAACCTTTTTCCCATATATTTGAGGCTGTGACATTGCTGCAAGCGCATGCTCAAGCTGGTCTGCTTTTCCGAGCTTATTCCTCTGGTTTTTGAAGAAGGATATCATTGCTCTAATGCGCTTTGCCTGACGCTCATCTTCATCACCATTTCCAGATCTTTTCCTTGATCTAAAGAAATACCTAGAAGCGGGTATCACGACCTTCTTGTCGTTATTTTCCCTTTCAATTCCCGTATGGTCCTCCAATTTTTTCGTTGTCCAACAGTCATCTTCCGATTCTGAATCAAGGTCCATGGTTTCTTGACTTTCTACCTGCTTCAATAGAAGTTGTGCGGTCACCTCTGCCTCATTGATTTTAGATGATTCTAAAGGAAGTGATTCGTTATTAGTAGATGGCTGAGAGTCAATTTCTTCGCAGGCTATGTCTAATTCTTGAGTTTCCTTCGATGTCGTTGTTGTTTCCAGTTCATCGACTTTTCGGCTCCGTTTTTCTTTTCCATGAGCCTTGTCCTTAATTTTCTTTTTCTTTTGTCCGGAGGATTTCTTTTCTTTTCGACGTTTTTCACCTTTAGAAGTAGTAACTTGTGTTGTACTAGTCGCATTATCAGAGGCAACAGTTACTTTACTTTTCCCATCGAGTGCTTCGTCATTTCTGATAATTTCCGATGGTTCCGCTATTGTTGGGAGTTCAAACGTGATTTTATCTCCTGAAATTTTAATAGTATTGTCTACTGGTTCTTGTTGGATAGCTGGAAGTTTTGGTGATGGCGCTATCTCTGGTGCATCGACCAGTTCTATATCCTGTGTAGAAGGTTGCTCTACATTGAGTTTTTGGCCTTCAATTTGCTCATTTGGAGACGAATGATTTGTCAATTGTTGTTGATTGTCGTCAGAAAATTTCCTTGGTCTACCGCGTGGCTTTCGATCAATTAAGCCCGTGTGTGTCCCCTGCCCAGTAACCTGGCTAGGTAAATTTCTGAGTCTTAAGTCCAATCTGCCACCTTTAGAATTTTCATCGAACTCAATTGAACTTGATCTTTGAACGTAACCTAAGTCTGCCGAGTAATACCAATACTGCTTTGTGGTTTCATTACTATACCCCAAAAAGACTGCTTGTCTTCCTCTGTTAGCTTGTTTATTATGAAGTTGCTTCACTGGGATTGTTTTTGGGTCTACATGTACGTAGCAAATACACCCCCAGACTTTTAGATGGTCTGATTTTTGCTTTATCCCAGTGTATGCTTCCTCTGGAGATGTCCTTTTTCCATTAATTTTGGGGCCACGTGCTAGTCTATTTCGTACGTGTGCATCAGTTTCTGCAGCAAAACACCAAAATTCTGCAGGAAGGCTAGCAGCGTGAGTCATTGTTCTTATCGCATTTTCCGTTGTTTGAATAGCTCGTTCAGCCGCACCGTTTTGGTGTGAAGAAGCAATTGTGGTGTACTGTGCACTTACACCGTCCTTTTTCTGCCACTCGTCCATGATCTTCTTCAATTCTGGTGCATTGTCTGACCTACATGCAATTAGTTTTTCGCCTGTTTTTCTTTCCTCTAAAAGTTTCCATTCGCGTAGCGCCGAGATTGCCTGATCCTTTGTTTTCAGAGGAATGGTCCAGATCTTCCGTGAGTAGCTATCGACTATCTGTAGGAAGTACTCAAACCCACGAATAGACATCACAAACGGACCGGCAATGTCAATTGAGATTTGGGCGAGAACTTTATCTTTATGTACCTCAAGTTCTTTGCTTATCTTTCTCTTCATCTTACCTATTTTGCAAGATTCGCAGATCCGTTTCTCTTTCTCAGGGATGGAAATCTTTTTGATTCCGCTTGCTACTTCATGAAGGTGACGTAAAGCCTCGGATCCGTAATGGCCAAATCTTCTATGTATTAGTCGATATCTCTTCCTTTTAGACTTAGAAGCCTCATCATGTTCTGATATATCTGGATCTTCATCTGTACTTTCCCCCTGAGTATTAGTATCTACTGAAGATTTGACAGATTTATTTTCATTTGAAACGAAAGCTAGCTCGGGAGTTTCTGAGAAGATGGACTTTAGCATGTATAAGCCATTCTTTTGCTTTGCGTGTAGAAAAGTTTCATGATCATTTCTGAATTGAAGGAACTCATCAAGTTTCTTAAAATACATGTTCTTGGAGTCGTGTATCCCAACAATACCATCTCGGCACAAACATCGAGCTGAAATTAAATTTATCCCAAGCCCAGGGACGAACAAACAATCCTTCAGATAGCAGAAAGATCCATCATTTGCCTCGACTCTAACAGTCCCACGAGCTTCTGACCATAGTATGCCTCCTCCTACCTGGATTTGGCGTTTCTTTTTGAGCTTTTCTAATGGACCTCTAAAAAGTTTGAGTTGGTCAGTCATGTGTGATGATGCGCCCGTGTCAATTGGCCATTCTGAAGGTCGCTTACATGATTTTCTTTTTTGCTCTTTTGTAAGGGCAGCTGTCTCCACAACAGATTCATCTGATGAGCTAGAATAGCATGTCTCCGAGGATGACGAGGATTCATCGACATTTGTTCCTACAAACCCACGAGATTTTTTGGAGCTTTTCTTCTTTGAGTCAACGTGAGTCTTTCTAGAACTAGACAGCTTCTTTTTCCCTCTTTTTTCTCTTCTCACCTGGTTTTGTGCCCACCCAAGGTATTCACAATTGACGATGAGATGATTTCCAAAGCAGAGATAGCACTCTATGGCATCAATCATCTCAACGTCAGAATCTTGGCTATGTTGCTGTTTTGGGCGACGACTCTTTGTCGTACGAGTCTGTGCAGCATGAGCGTGCTCATTTTCGGGAGCAAATCTTAGCCTTTCTTCCTTGTTCTCGAGATGTTTCAGTTGTTCATCGACAGAAAGCTCATTGTTAATGCTCAGAGAATCGACCGTCGACTGGTAGACTTTTGGAAGAGCAGAGATGAGGATGAGTAGTAAAGCCTCTTCATCATACTGGCCTTTTGCCGATGGCTTGGCGGAGACGATTTTTCTTCTGATCTCTTTCAGTTTGTTGTAGGCATCCATTATTGTAAGCCCAGATGTGAACTCGAAATTGTTCAGCTCTTTTGTGTACTGCGCGGCTGCAAGCTTACTAGGCTTGGAGTACTTTGACTTTAGATACTTCCAAAGTTCCGCCGGAGTCTCATACTCATCCAGAAGCGCTTGGTCGTCATTGTCCAACCCCTTAAGAAGCAACACCTTTATTGTTCCGGCGTCTTTTAAGTATTTTGTCTTCTTCTCTATGTTCAAGAAGATGGTTTTGCTCTGGGATTTTTGTGCCACTTCTTCGACATCGGCCTTTCTTGATGTTGACGGGTCTGGCGCAGCAATTTGGGCGTATTCGGTCAGAGTCTGTTCCAGAACGTGAGTGACTCCTTTGCATTCGAAGTTTGCTTTCATTTGCCTGAACCAGTTTTCATGATTAAGCTTGGAGAGTTTTTCTCCCCCCAATGGCAGGCGTCTTCCATCGTGATGTGAGCGTTTGACGATTTGGGTCGGATCGTCTATGTTAAATGGTGAATTTGAGTCGTATTTGTTGAAGTCCCGACGTTGTCGAGTGATGAATTATAATATAAAATTGGCCCCCGGCCAATGTTGAACGCTTAGAAATCCCGCTTACGGTCCTATTGTAAGACGTATTTCTAGCACGAATCCTTTCGTGCAGCTTTTCGGCTTTCAGTACAGTCCTGTCGTACTTCACGGTCCTATTGTGCGCCGATAGTGAGTGAGTTGAATAACCTATGACCTACGGCGTAAACCGGACTTCATAACCTGTTGAAAAGGAGCACCCTACAATGTAATTATCACCGACAGAGTACTAATGTGCAAGGGAAGCAAGAAGGTAGGTTCAATAGGGGTTTGATTAACTAGCCTTAGAATCTAACGGGAGTAAGTCTTCTATAAGTACCACACCCAATCTCGCTTCCACGCGATCAATATGGCTAGCCTGATACAGCATCAAGAGTGTATTATCCCTGCTACGCACTGACACATTTACAATACATTAGATATTTGGGATCTTTATCAGTTTGTGCAGGTAACTCTGTCATGAAATCCACCGATAGCTCACTGTGAAAGCGTTCGGGCACTGGGAGAGGTCGAAGTAGTCCTTGGGGACTTTGACGCCACGCTTTAGACCGACTACAGATTGAACAGTTCCGTGTGAACCTGCGAACGTCTAAATATTGTTGAGGCCAGAAAAATGTTCGCGATAGTATGTGTAGGGTACCGTCTCTTCCAGGATGTCCAGTAATGTTTGAGTCATGGGAGCGTTGTATTAATTGCGTTTTTAGTGGTTCCCAATTTGGGACCCACAGCGCTCCCCGTCGCGTTAACGCACCTCTATCATCTAAGCTACAATCTGTCATTTGAACCCCCAATTTAAGGTCTATTGGCAAAGCAAGCTGGCCTGCAGCGACTGAGGCATGAATACTATGAAAGGCCTGGTCTTTTTCCAGCGCTTCGTCCCATAGCGAGGCGATTTCCTTATCTTCGAATAGATTTCGGCCCATGGGCATGATGTTTTCTGTGTCTTCAATTTGTTTCAAGGTCATATTAGGCAAATTTACCATATTTATTGTGTTTAAGATTAATTCTTGTGGTGAAGAGATGCCTATGTTATTCTTAAATAACTGAATATTGCGACCTTGTAGTCGCTCGTCTGATGTATGCTGTGGAGCTTCTTGTGCTCGCCGTGACAGAAAATCAGGTTTTGCGGACTGAGACCCGGGACGAAATACGATTTTGAAATTAAATCTTGCTAATGTCTCTGCCCACCTGACTTGACGTTCGCTAAGTTGCCTTGAAGTTATGAAATATTGTAAATTCTGGTGGTCTGAAATCACAGTGAAAGGATTTTCGACGCTTCGAAGCTCACCATCAAAATGGCGCATTGTTGTTATAATAGCGAGTAATTCTTTATCGTAAATGTTATAGTTTGCTTCCGCTGGCGTCAATTTACGTGAAAAGTAACCTACCGGTCTTAATCGATTCTTTTCGTCAATTTGAGATAGAACTCCACCAATGGCATACCCAGAAGCGTCTGCTTCTAAATAAGTCTCTCTATCAGCTGAAAAAAGCGCCAATAGAGGAGCTGAGGACAACATGGACTTAAGCTTTTCAAATGCTTCCTTTTGCTCCACACCCCAGCTCCAACAGGCATGCTTGGATGTGAGATAAATCAAAGGTTGAGCAATGGCTGAAAACTTTGGTATAAACTCTCGGTAAAAGTTTGCGAATCCAAGAAAAGATCGGGTTTCAGATACTGTAGTTGGTTCCTCCCAGTTTTTGATAGCTTCCACCTTAGCTGGATCAACTGTAACACCCTCACCAGCCTTAATCACGAAACCAAGATATTTGACTTCGGCAGTAGCAAAAGCGCATTTATTGATGTCTAAACGTAAGCCGGCTTTTTCCAGTCGACTTATGACTTCTTCAACTTTTTTGTAATGGTCGGATAAATCACCATCAGAGTATATGATAATATCATCCATATAAGCTGAGCAGTATTCATCTAAAATATCTTGTAATACTGCATTAATGTACCGTTGAAAAGTGGCTGGCCCACCGCATAGTCCGAATGGCATGACAAGCCATTCGTACTGTCCACATCTTGTCCGGAACGCTGTCTTCCATTCATCCCCAGGCCGAATACGCAGGCGATGAAATGCGGTACAAACGTCAAGTTTAGTGAAGTATTTATTGAAAGGCTGAGGGCGATGGATAGGGAGACGTCACCTTGTGAGTAGAATACTGATAGGTATGGGAGAATTCAATAGATCACTTGGACAGAGTAAGATGATTGAATGGTAGTGAATTGTAGATGTGGATGTGGATACTAAGAGTAAAAAGGTCCTATCTATATACAGGAGTTCCAACCCTTGTTCCTCCATAAGTTATTGTCTATGATAGCTAGAGTAACTACAATGGTGTCCTTATTATAGTGAACACGTTGATGTTAGTGTGTAGCAATCAGGAGGCAATAGTGATCAGATTCTAAGGGGTTAACTTAATTGGTGCACGGTTATCCCCTGATGGTGTGTGCAGTTATGAACTCAGATTTTTTTTACAACACTTCCCCTCAGAACTGCATCTCACGAGGTCTGATAGTCGCTGATGGTCTGTCTTGGGCAGCTGTTTGGTGAGTAGATCTGCAAGGTTATCTCTAGACGAAACATATTCAAGCTTGAAGGTTGTATCAATATGAGAGCGAATGAAATGATATCTGATATCGATATGCTTAGAGCGTTGAGATACTTTATTATTTCGTGAGAGATCTATACTTCCGTTTGAATCAGCATGCATGATCGGTTTGTAAGGCTGTTTGAGTTCCGATAGAGCATTTATTGTCCAAATAAAATGACGGGCAGTATCAGACATAGCCATATACTCGGCTTCTGTTGTTGATAAGGCGATTGTCTTTTGTTTCTTGGAGCTCCAGCTAATGCTTGCTTCCCCTAGGCGAAATATGTATCCAGCACAAGATTTTCTGTCGTCAATGAAGTTTCCATATGAGGAGTCAGTAAAACCGTGTAGGGTAAGATCATTTCTGCGAGGGTAGTGTAGTTTCCAATTAGCTGTTCCTTTAAGGTATCGGAGTACTCGTTTAGCTGCTGCGAGGTGCGTGCTGTTTGGACATGAAGAGAATTGAGAGAGTAGCGTCACGGTATGCGCTAAGTCTGGTCGGGTGGCAATGCAAGCGTACATCAAAGATCCAACGATGGATTGATAGGTGGTAGGATCGTCAATTTCTTCTTCGGGAGTACCGTTTCGAAGCTGTGTTCCAGGGTCGAGAGGGGTGCCTACCGGATGACAATCGACCATTCCGAATCGTTCGAGAACCTTTAGTATGTATGACTGTTGGCATAGCGATAGGTATTTTTCTGTGATTTCGACTTGGATCCCAAGAATAAAGTGAACCGTACCGAGGTCAGTACATTCAAATCTCGAATGTAGTGTCTTCTCGAGGTTGTCTAAAATCTTTTCGTCAGAGCCGAACATCAGTATATCGTCGACGTAGATGGCAATATATGTTTTCCTATTGAGATCAACGAAGACGCACGGGTCGAAATTGGTTGAAGTGAATCCATCTGTTTGTAGTACGGCAGATAAAGTGCTATACCAGACAAGAGGGGACTGTTTCAAACCATAAATACTTTTACGCAAGAGATAGCATTTTCCAGATGTCCTGTACCCATCAGGGATCTGCATGTATATCTCTCGGTCTAATTTTCCGTATAGGAATGCTGATTTAACGTCGAGCTGACGTGGAGTCCATCCGTTGTGGGTGGCCAAGGCGAGCAGGAGGCGGAGGGAGTCAAAGCGTGCTACAGGTGCGTAAGTGTCGTCATAATCGGTACCAGGTTGTTGGGAAAACCCTTTTGCGACAAGTCGAGCCTTGTATCGCTCAATTGATCCGTCAGCCTTGTGCTTAATTTTAAACACCCATTTACTCCCCACCACATTTCGATCTCTCGGGATCGGCACAACTTCCCAAGTATTATTTCGATGTAAGGCGTCCATTTCCTCCGTGATCGCATTTTTCCACTGTTCCGAATCATTTGCCTGAATAGCCTGCTGATAAGTTCTAGGTTCCACAGTGACAGCGTACGCTTGATACCGTTGTGTGTTTGGCACCATTCCGGGGCCAGGATCAGCTTGTCTTCGTTCTCTAGTTCCTCTTTTCGGATTATCATGCGAATTATCTTGCGAATTATCTGAGACTAGCCCTTCTTGTCGGGGCTCGATGGCAGTTTCTCTTCTCATCAAGAGTTTTCGGTGATCCCGACGAGGCGCTCTAGGAACTTCTGGCTCACACAGGGGTTCATGTGGTGTCACTGGTAGTGGAAGCTGTGGTATTTCAGGAGTATCAACAAAGGATCCAGGGAAATTTGATGGATCAGGAGTTTGGGGACGAGTTGGAGTATCGAATGTTGCGCATGGGGTGGTTCGAGTAGGAGAGGGTGGCGCGTGGCCCGGATGTTCATCTCCAATTTGTGATTGAAGTAAGTCGAGAGTTGCTTCCCCTGTTTTATTGGGCAGGAAAAGGACTTGTCGAGTTACTTGAATTGACCGTTTGTTCGGGATATATATTCGAAATATATTGCTCGAATTTGTATATCCTACGAAGTATCCTTCCATGGCTCTTGGCTGCAATTTTGATCCACTGGGTCTGGATTCATCTGGGATATGAACGAAGACCTTGCAGCCAAAGTGATGGAGATGTGAGACCGTCGGTAGAGGTGTTTTATCTACTAGTTCAAGCGGAGATCGATATTCGATAGTCCGGTGAGGTGTTCGATTATACAAGTAGACCGCGGTGGCTATTGATTCTGCCCAGAGGAATTTGGGAAAGTCAAGAAGCATGGTTCGAGCTTTGGTGACAACTGTTCTGTTGAAACGTTCTGCAACACCGTTTGATTCGTGTTCATATGCAGGAGATTTCAAGAGATCGATGCCACATTCACCTAAGAAGTTCTCGACTCTTCCATCAACATATTCTCCCCCATTATCAGAGAAGAATTTCTTGATGGTGACCCCGTACTGATTCTTTATTCGATGGACAAAATTTCTGATGGCTGAGTAGGTGTCGTTCTTGTTTCTAAGAAAGGAGACCCAAGCATGCCGAGAATAGTCGTCGATAAAAGTAATGTAGTATCGTTTTCCGCCGAGAGAATCGACTGAAAACTTTCCGGAGAGGTCAGAGTGGATTATGTCAAAAGGCTTTTCTGATCGACTGGTTCTTGCTTTCGGGGAGACGTGGGTGGACTTGGAGAGAATACATGATGGGCAATGGAAGTGGTCTGGTCTCTTGGGTATCAGGTCAGGATATCGCTCCTTAAGATGGTGCATGGCATTTTGACCTGGGTGGCCAAAACACAAGTGCGCGTCCATGTAAGAAGTAAATAAAGTAGAATTGCTAAACTCCCTGATTACAAAGTGTCCCATGTTGTCCAATGCAGCATACATCCATTCTTGTCCATCTTTTAGTACACGACGTTGTCCATTTTTTGAATTAATTTCATATCCGTTCCTTTCCAATTTACTTTCGGATATCAAGTTTCCACCTTTTAAGTCGGGAACATATAAGACATTGTCGAGTGTTGCCGAGAGTCTCTTATCGAAACTAGTAAGCAAGTCGAGATGTATAGTTCCACAGCCGAGGACAGGGATTTGCACACCACTGGCTATTGTTACAGTACCTTTTTGTCTATGAATTGAAGAGAAAAGGTCCTTACATGAAGTCATGTGGGTTGTGCATCCAGAGTCAAGGATCCAGTGTGAAGGAGCTGGAGAGGTCGAGGCAGCAAAGGCATTTTCGCTGATCACGTGACTTGCACCGCAGTAATCGTTCGTTAAATGGGGATTACTGACAGCATTCGCATAGTTACTTGGCCTGATGTTATCTGATGCTCGGCCTCTAGAGGATTCCTTCATTTCCTTGAGTTTCTGACACTCCCTGTGTTCATGACCTTTATAGGGAAATCCGTTTTTCTTGCACCAACTGCACTCTTTGATCCCTTTGTTCTTTCCTTTTCCCTTTCCCTTACCAATATTGTTGGATGAAAAGTATGCCTTGGATGGGGGATTAGTTGTCGAAGTCTTCTTGGAGATGAGGTCAGACAAGTGGGCACTTATATCGGCGTACTTGAGACCGTCTTTTGTTGACAGATTGTCGACAACGTTTTCCATTGAAGGCGGGAGGGATCGAAAGAGGCACATTGTTCGGACTTGCTCTACTGATAGGAAATCTTTGAGCGCTTTGGATTCCGGTCGTTTGGATTGGGCACATCTTGATAGGATGTGGTGGAAGGATGTATCAAAGTTGGATAGATGATTGGACAAGTCATCTCCGTCATCCATCTTCAGGTCGAGAAAGTTGGTGAAGAGGTTAAGAGTTGATGTTGTAGTCTCATGATCGAACTTTGTCTTCAGCAGGCGCATTGCAACACGGGCTGATTCTCGTTCATCCGCGACAGAGCTGACTAGGTCTTGGAGGTCTTCAGATACTCCAGAGACGAGTAGAGCATGTGCGGAATCGTTTCTTTTGTCATAGTTAAACTGTAGGTCTTCTATGTCTCCGTACCTTCACGTTTAACTCGGGAGGGACGTGATTCTTTGTTATCCCCATCATCGACTACTGACCATAGTCCAGCACCTCGTAAAGAGACGTACCAAGTATTGTACCATCGGCGAAAGTTGGACGCTCCGAGAAGGGTCGGGAGGCCGGACTTGATGTCGTTGATAGTGACTGTGGTAGGCATATCTTGTGGTGCTTTAGTATGATGAGTGGTGCAGTTTGAGCGGCGAACCCGGGCTCATAACCTATTGAAAGGCTGAGGGCGATGGATAGGGAGACGTCACCTTGTGAGTAGAATACTGATAGGTATGGGAGAATTCAATAGATCACTTGGACAGAGTAAGATGATTGAATGGTAGTGAATTGTAGATGTGGATGTGGATACTAAGAGTAAAAAGGTCCTATCTATATACAGGAGTTCCAACCCTTGTTCCTCCATAAGTTATTGTCTATGATAGCTAGAGTAACTACAATGGTGTCCTTATTATAGTGAACACGTTGATGTTAGTGTGTAGCAATCAGGAGGCAATAGTGATCAGATTCTAAGGGGTTAACTTAATTGGTGCACGGTTATCCCCTGATGGTGTGTGCAGTTATGAACTCAGATTTTTTTTACAACAGTATTGAGCTTTGGAGAGTTGTTGAAGTGTTTCTTTAATTAGTGGTAACGGGTACCTATCCTTTTGTGATTGAATTGAGACCACAATAGTCAACACAGAATCGAAGACCTCCACCGGGTTTCTTGGCGAATAGAACGGGTGCATTTGCTGGAGAGCTGCTGGCACGAATCCATCCTTTTCGTAGGTAATCTGTAAGGGTTTTCCGGAGGACAAGCAACTCGTCTCGTGACATACCGTAAAGTGGACCTGAGGGAGGTTCCTTGGGTTTACCTTCATTATCTAGGTTGAGGTTTATGGAATGGTCCCATCCTGGTTTAGATTCTGGTAAGATCCCATCTTCATCAGCTAGAAAGTTATTTGTTAGATGTCGAAGCTGAGGAGGCAGTTGGCTTGACAATTCTTCCACAGATTGCTTGTTGGCTGATTTGTCTAATTTTTCTAGAGCCTTTTTGATATCTGCTATGGTAATTGAGAACAAATATAGATTTTTATTTGTTTTCCTTCCACGTCGGATTTCTGCAGCAAATATTGAAGCTGTGACATTTTTTGCCTGGCGTATCTGACGGATATGACTCGATAAATCTTCTCTTTCCATCCATCCAGACTCTTTAACTTTTATTGCATTTCCCCCAATTCCTAGGGTAAGAAACTTTTTTCCTGCTTCATAGGTCACATTATTTTGCTCGGCCCAACCTTTGCCGAGGATTATGTTATATTGTAAGTTTTCAACGATGTAACCAAATACTCTCTCAGCTCTGCCATCAATGTCAAGTGTAGCCCAAGTCATCTCTGTGATAAGAATTTGGGGTCCATCTTTAGCAAGCTTTAGTGATCTATGGGTAACTGGGTGGCGTGGTAAGTGCGTTTGGTTTGCAAATCTTTGATCAAATACTGCATAGGGTAGACATCCTGTATCAAATAATGCGGTAGAATAACAAGTAGAATTTATTAAAACATCAATTAAAAACGGACTACTGTTTAATCTTTTTATAGCATCACTAATTTCTCTAGCAGGTGGTACTTGATCTAAAAGTTCTCCAAACACACCAACGTTCCCCTGAACACGACTTTGCTCAGGGTTACTAGTTTCCCGGCTCGCTTGATGACACATTAGCTATCCTTGAGTTGGCTGTATCTGTGTGAAAGCCTTTAAACTTGCAGTCCCTGAAGCGGTGAGATGGATAAATGTTGCACCGAATGCAGCGGCCTGATTTAAGACGCTGGCTACGCTCTTCTTCGGAACAGTGGGGGCATTTGGACGTTTATCTAATGGCCGGGGCTGTCCTTGTTTTCGAAAGTTGTTTTCATTATTCAAGGCTGATATAACTGTAGAGACAATAGAAAAAATATCAGTTCCCGACATTTTAACATCCCCTCTAAATCACGTACAGAAGAGTTGTGCATTTGTGGTCTAACAAACTGAGGCTGAGGCGGTGGTTGACTTTGAGTTTGAGTTGCAATTTGTTTACGCATTTGTTCCTGGATACTTAATGGAAGGTCTCCAATCGCATTTTCAGTGTAGGTTTCTACTTTTTCATCCATACCTAAATATTGAAATTCGGGTAAGGACTCCCAATTTGTTGCCAGAATTGATAATTGCTCGACGTACTTTTCATAGTCAAGCTTTTCCAGGTGTGTCTGATTAGCAGCAGCCCGGCTTAGATATGGCGCTATTGATTCAGATAACGTGTGAATTCTGGATACTCCAATAGGAGCAAGATCACCTGAGTTGCTGAGATAGCCTTCGAAAATATGTAAGAATTTTGCGAAAGGTTGCGCTTTTCCTTGCTTCACAGAGTATAATAGGCGTCGATTCCGAGCTTCTCGGTCCTGTCGACAAAATGTCGGTCAAATTCGTCGAGAAGTGAGCTTGAGTAAAATTCTTTTGCTTTAACTTGTTTCTCGAAGAAAGGTCCCACTCTACTTCTATGTTCCGCTGGTAGGGTCTGCATGAGCGCTAGGCAGACGCCTCTTTCACCACCGAAACCCATTACTACTGCCGGATCCTCCGCTGCTACTCGCCAATAACTGAACATAAAGAATATTGATCAGGCGTTCCATCCCAAGGCGTAAATTTATGTTGGACAGCATTGATTTTTAGTGGCCATTGTGACTATAATTATCGGTATTATGTATCACTGTCTGGATAATAAATTCAGGCTTCTATGGCGCTGGGACTTAAAGAGATCTAATTCGATTCTCAGGGTTAAATGTGTCGTCGAAGCTCCCGTAATTGCGAGGCGTCGCTGGTTACGGGTAGTTTAGACTTGAATGGAGATTACAATCAATGTGATAGCATAAGGTTCAGGAAAGGCTCTGACTAAAGGCAAAACAATAATATGATTGTAATCTATAGAGAAAGAAGGATAGGTCGGTTCACTAAACAATGTATATAATAGAAGTGGATCAATGTTAGTCCTAGCGTTCATATAGCACGTGACTAGTTTCCT
>OENG01000273.1:0-28489 GCA_900239735.1 Blumeria hordei DH14 | reverse complement strand
TTAATTCAGGTAGGGCCTGGGGCCACCCACCAAGTACTGCCTAAAGTGCCAGCAATTCCCCAGGCAAAACCCACCACAAGTACGCCTGTGGAAACTCACCGACCCAGTGCTGCGGTCCAAGTGGTCCAAAAGCTAAGTCTTGGGCCGCCATTGTGGAAAAGATACTCGGAGAGAAGGAGCAGGACCCGGGATAAGGAATCTCGGACAAAGCTGCCTAGTCCTCCGGCCGTAAAAATTGTATCTCGGCCTAGTCAGGGATTGAAGGAGCCAGAGGGAAAGAAGAAGGATGGTTTATACCTTCGGATCCCCAAGAATCAGGATTGGAGGTCACTTTTGACTGCTGGAATTCGGGTAGCAGTCATCAGTAAGTCTGGCTGTTCCCCAACAAACATTGACAAGATTTTGCCAGCAGCAGCTGGCTTCGTCCTCATTGCCAAAGATGAGGATGCAAGAAAGCAGCTCTTGAGCTGCGTGGGCCGCTTCTGTTGTAATTAAGGCAGAAACAAGACTGCAGTAGACAAATAGATCATATTAGAATAATATGCACTGACGCCATGAGATATGACTAACCTATATCATCACTCACTGGCATGAATAGTAATTAGCCAATAAATGCCTTACAGCATAAATTGGCTTCAGGATCTCCAACAACTTTCCCATTTAGGTTAGATAAGGAAGTATGTTGGAATATACACTAGTGTGCGGAAAACCCTGCTTTCATGTATATAGAGGGACTTCTAGCTACACAGATAGAATATAGCATTTTCTTTACAATTAACTATCCATTACGCATCAGTAGATGTCAGAGCAGCATGTAGACAGCAGGGCAGAGACAAGGGTCAAAGAGGTGGTATATTCAGGCTAAAGGGCGCCATCCTACATTATGCATGAGATAGTTGCATAACCACTCGGCCAAAAGGCCAGACCAGAATCATAGAACACTAGATTCTGGTTATCTCCACATATATAGATTATACAGAAGGCAATCCTGACAGTAG
The DNA here is from genome assembly GCA_900239735.1 of Blumeria hordei DH14. NCBI lineage: Eukaryota > Fungi > Ascomycota > Leotiomycetes > Helotiales > Erysiphaceae > Blumeria > Blumeria hordei. Next base: position 27,491 of record OENG01000273.1, on the reverse strand, counting down.
ACTTTGTTGTACATTAAACAGATTCATCATATCTCTAAATCAACCTCAAGGCTAGTATTTATCTCTTCCAATATCCGGAACTATTTTAATTCCTTCCACAGGATATGAACCTCGAGCCAGCAAGAAACTGGGCTAGCCTCATGCTTCCCAACATACCCGTCCACATTGTCTTGCTGGATGGGCAAGTGACTATTTCGGAAAGTCACATTGTTTCTGAGATAGAACGTGTCACTGGGGTGACACCAAAACCGTGCGGCGGCACGGTAAGAGCAAGTACGGAGCCAGATACCGTAATTGGGTAGCTTTTTTCGAGAGCGGATCTGCCCCTCGAACGGGATTCCGACTTTTTGACGACTCGGGACAGGCAGCCACAGTCCCAAAGCGTCAAACGCAAGCAATATGCAAACGGTGCTCTGGGTACCACAGTACCGGCGGCTGCTCTCGGACTCCAGCTTGCCGAAACTGCGGCTCACTGATGCATTCAGAACGGGAATGTCTTGCTGCAGCTAGATGTCGCAACTGCGGAGGTCCTCATTGCGCAGATAGCCGGAACTGTCTCGCCCGACCTACTCGTGCTGGAGCGCTGACTAAGAAGCAGCTCGTCACAATCCGAAACGCCGGCAACCGTAAGTTCGAGGCGGTCAAGAGGGCAAAAGCGGCGGCTGACAAAACGCGAGCAGCTAGCCTCGCCAACGCCAGATCAGGGAGTGCGAGTAGCCCAGACTCGTCTGCCTTACCACCTGCATCAGTCACACCGACTGATGCCACCCCCCGTTTATGAAAGGCGCCTCACAGCGTCGTTCACCCCTACCAAAGCTCAAGTTTATGTCAATAAATGTTGGTAGGGGGGTCTAACGCACGACATTGCGCTTTCTCGAGCTTTCGAGATAGGCATCAATGTTGTGCTTGTACAGGAGCCATGGTGGTCCAGCAAGACAAAATCTCACCCTGGATATATACTACACATCCCGCACGGCGGAATAGGCGTTCGGCCACGTGCCGTAACGTACACTCGAACAAAGGAGAAGGAAATATTTGCCAAACAATTTTCCCAAACTCTTGCTGACCGGAGACTACTGCTGGTAGTTGTCAACAATTCACGTTTCTCAATGTGTACAAGGCACATAACGACGACCAGCAATCGAACCGGTAATCAACTGGGTACCTCCGCCAGCATCAATAATTGCAGGCGACTTCAACTCTGTTTATTGGGCATGGCAACCGGGTACGACGCGCTCGTATGGTGACGGCGAGAAAATACAGGCCTGGGCTGAGCAACACTGCCTCACTTGCCTTATCATTGGGGAGCCTACGCATCGAGCCGGAAATACGCTTGATCTAGTATGGACTAATGTCGCAGGGGCACAGGCATGGGTAGATCGGAGTGAGTGCGTGACAAGCGACCATTTTCCTGTCTGCAGCCTGGTAACTAGTACAAGTCATGTAGAGGCAGAATATAAAGGATCACTGCGAGTCCCGAAAGAAAAGCTTCCGGACTTTGTACGAGCAGTATCTCAGTGGATCTCAGCGCCTCAATTCTTGGAGTCGACTAGCGATGTTGAGAGATACGCAGAAGCGATATGTCAGGTCTTAACAGACGGATTGAAAGCGTTCGGAAAAAGACGTAGTCATGGAAGCGGTAGGTCTGCGCCCTGGTGGACTCCAAAGTGCAAAGAGGCTCACCTTAACTATCGCTCGGCATATACCAAGGAAAGGACTACCTGCGCCAAAATCCTGAGGTCTACAGTAGCATCAGCCAAGAGAGAGCACTGGAAGAAGCGGATAGAAACAATGCGGTCGTGCTCGGACGTCTACAAGATGATGAGGTGGGCGGCCCCGAAACACCAAAAAATCTCGCCACCCCTTCAGCATGATGGGAAGCTAGTGTCAGACCAGGCAGAGCGAGCGATGATTCTGCGCGATCTATTACTGGACCGTCACTCGGAAACAGACGACCTCCCTCCTTGCACAAGGTCAGCAGAGCCTCGTATTCCATGGTCTGAGGAGCTATCAGAGCTGGAAGCTCAGTCATGTACTGTTGGAGGAGGTAATACCTGTCCTGGTGCAGACGGAATCTCGGTAGAATTGCTAGCCTCATGCTGGGACAGTATTGGGAAATATATAACACAACTTTTTCAAGAATGTCTAAGACTAGGTTACCATCCGGCGTGCTTCAAGCTGGCGGAAGTCGTCTTCCTACCGAAGAGCGGTCGTGATTTATCAACGGCCAAAGGATGGAGACCAATTGCACTCCTCTCATGTATAGGCAAGGGGCTAGAAAGAATCTTTGCAAAAAGGATGTCAGCATTGGCTATCACTTTAGACGTGTAGGCCACCAGCAGTTTGGCGCACTACCAAAACGATCGGCAAATGATCTGGTATCTTCAGTAGTGCACGATGTCGAGGAAGCTCGATCTCAAGGATGGGCATCCACCTTTGTAACGATGGATGTACAAGGAGCATTCGACGCTGTCCTACACAACCGGCTACTATGGCGAATGCAGGCACAAGGCTGGCCAGACTCGGTATTACGATGGACATCCTCCTTTCTCAAAGGGAGGAGCGTACAGGTACGGTACCCGGGAGGCGTGACTAGCCCGAGATCTTTGAGGCTAGGGGTGCCACAGGGATCACCGATCTCTCCATTGCTTTTCCTGTTATACATGGCGGAGCCCATGCGAATCGGGAACTGCAGAGCACGATTTAGCTATGCGGACGACATTGGTATTCTCGACATCGGTCGCTTGGTAGCCGAGTCTGCGACGGCGGCACAAGGTGAGGTCAACCATCTTCTGAAATGGGCTGAAGAGAACGCGGTTTCGTTCGACCTCGACAAGTCTGAGGTGATACAATTCAAAGGGAGAAATCGGGGCGAACCAGTAGGAATACAAGTTGGTGGTAGGCTAGTCCAGCCGGCGGAGCATATTGCTGGCTCGGAATTCACCTCGATCCGCGTCTCACCTTCAAGCATCATGCAGCGACCTGGTGCGGGAAGGCCCTCAAAGCTTCCCAGAACATGCGGCGACTTAACCCACTTCAACGAGGAGCGGCCCCAGGTCCCCTGGTAACTGCTATCGACTCATGCATCGTACCAGTAGCAACATTTGGAGCGGATGTGTGGTGGCCCGGACTAACACGGCTAACGAAGAAAGGTACCTCAACGCCACAGACTACACACCTGTGTAGTCTGATCGACAAAACCATTCAACTAGCTCTTCGTGCGGCGTTACCGGTCTGGAAGACTTCGCCTAATGTCCTTCTTCACAGGGAAGGGGGCATTCCACCGGCAAAGATTCTCCTCGAAGGAACTCGACTCCATCTAGCAGCCAGGATCCAGTCGCTCGATGACCGACACTCTCTCCGGAACCGCGCAAGCGAGTGCCCTAACGTTGGCTCGCAGAAGTACAAGCTAAGGAAGAGAGTCAGGCGCCAACCAGAAACCCAGATGTCGCGCCTACAGCGTGCTTTCCGACAGCTCCCGGAGTCATCCGAACAGGCAGAAAGGCTGGCAGGTCCAGTGATCACATCAAGTCTTGGAACGAAAGAAGAGGGGGTCAAAGCACACTACAATTGAGCTAGCACGATCTCTCCCTCCGACATATGTGCCTACTCTGATGGGTCATCCGAAGGCCATGGACGATCCTCGTGGGGATATGTCCTCCAACGCGGAGGACAAACATTCGCACAAGGTCACGGTCGTATACACGGAGGTGAAGTTTATGATGCAGAAATCGCAGGAGCAGCAGTAGCACTTCGGGAAGCTATTCGCGCTCGAAAGAACGGTGTGAGAATCTTCGTTCTACTTGACAATCAGGCAGCTGTACTTGCGCTTCGGACGGGGAAGTCATCATTGTCACTGCAGATAACCCGCGTCTTTCACAAGTTCGCTTCAGAAGCAAACGCGACAGTGAGGTGGATGCCTGGACACTCCAAGATTAGTGGCAACGAAGAAGCGGACGCAGAAGCCAAAGCCGGTCTTCAGCTGCTGCCGGATAGACAGACGCAGCCAGTGCAGACACCGCAGGCATACATACGTCGTTTGATGCACAACCGCCGACAGAAACTGGTGGATGACTGGTGGAATAAGTCGGGTCCGGACAGATATCAAGACCTGGACTTACAGATGCGACGTCGGAAACCACTAGAACTAGGGCTTCCTCGAAGATTACTCCATAGGCTCCTGGCAGCAAGATCAGGCCATGGAGGCTATGCGGACTATCATCGCCGCCTGAACCACGAAAACGCGAAACTGGAATGCGTCTGTGGACAAAGGACATCGCCAACCCATTTTGTCCGGTGCCGGAAGAATGCTGCTATAATGCGCAGGTTGAGAAGAACCATGACCGTGGAGGACTATACCAACCAACTCCTTGGACCGGAAGGTCTCGAGAAGTTCAAAGAATTTGCAAGGATAACCCGCTGCTTTGGGAGCATGGATGCAGACCCGCCCTCAGCTGGATGCGAGGGCCGGAGTGATTATTTAGTCAGGACGAGAGAAATGACTGAGGGGGGCATAGGATGAGAAATACTAGCACCGCTCCTACATGTTAATTTGCTTTGTTTCAGTTGGTTTCGTTTGTTATTTCTTTTTAGTTTTTGTTGCTTGTAATCAGAGTCACATGGTGACTGTGTGGTGGGAACGAGTAGGGCATAGCTATTTAGGATGATCCTTACCGAGCCCACCAGTCCCCTGCCATAAGGCCCTCGGCTGGTGCCTGGGACCGAAAATAAATCAATCAATCAATCAATCAATCATTTTTGAGAGAATTTGATGAAAATATGCCCTATCAGCCCATTTCACCCTTTAAATTCACCTCTCGACTACCTACTCATCAATCTCCCGTGTTACTGTGCCACTCAGCCTTAAAATGGCACCGGTACCCCCAAAATCCGCGAAACCCGCGAAAATTGTGTTAACCACTAAAGTAGTAAAGCACAACCACCAGACGCGTCTAGAATCACAAAAGCAAATGCTGAGCAAAGCAAAAAGCATTGCAATGCAAAAAGCGAAAACAAATGGACTGACGCAGAACGACATCGATCTCGAAGGGATGGAAGCCGAAATAATTGCGCAGATGGAAGAAAGCGGCAAAACCGACGTTGAGATGGAGGATGCCATTCCCATAATTGATGCTTGGATCCAAAAGGGCATAAAGGACTCGCGTTGGGCAACTGCAGGAGCGGAGAGCTCCCAGAAGGCGACAACAGCATCAACGATTGCCGTCGAGAAAGTAGTCTCGGCGAAAGCAACGCCAGAATCTGCACGCGTTGCGGCACGAAAAATTGCGGTCCCGATAGCAAAGCGGACACCAACGCGAGCACACGAGAACGGAAGTGTCACGGACGAGGACGAGGACGAGGACGAAGACGAGGACGAGGACGAGGACGAAGACGAGGACGAGGACGAGGACGAAGACGAGGACGGAGACGAAGACAGAAGCTGATAATGAGGACGAGATATTTAGATTAATAATTAGATTCTAAAACATGAGTAATTTACAAGACAAAAAGCTACAGTCTAAATCCAGTCCCAGGGTTTCTTTAAGTACATGAGCACCAATGCTATAACCAAGGGTGTAATAGTCCACAGTTCTCACATAGCAACTAACTAATACTTCGAGTGGCAACTGTTGCTATCACAACACTGTAACCATTACAATTCCTAAATTATGTTATTGAATGTACGTCATGACTCGGTTGACTGGGTGCAACACGACATCCCAGAGATGGTTTGTGACAGGAAGACCCCCACAACGCAAAGGCAGCAAATGCCCCACAACTTCCGCCAGCCCCGGCCTCGATTCCTGGGACGACTGTGCGCGACAACCAACCTGCTGGTGGTGCTCCCACCAGTGTGGCACAAGAATACCCGCCAGAAATCGAAGCTTTGTTGGAAGACGAAAGAAAGCGGGCTGCAAATGCCTCTGCCAGACTCGAAATGGGTTCAACAGTCATAAATACATTGGAAAGTGTTATACTGTCACTCAAAACGACGGATAACAAGGAATACTTGGACGAGATGAATGCATGTAAGGGGCGCTCTCGCCCACTTCCTACGCACTGGAACTACACCAGTGCCGACAAGCCTCCCCTCCCGTCCCGTCGGTCAGCAGGCCAGCAGCAGCGGGCCTCCTCCAAATTCAACAGCCAGGCTAGCCAGGCCTGTCGTTGCAGTGCCCAAGGTAACTTCAACCTGGGCAACTGTAGCCGGGAAAAGACTACCCAATCAGCCGGCGCCAGTGATGGTTAGCCGTGCTTCACAAAAGCTGACCCCGCTGACCAAGAAATTGGACAAGACGGTCCCTTCGTCCACGTCGGACAACCGATTGTTCCTCCGGCTGAATTCAAAGCATCAGTGGCCAAAGATGTCCCCAGCTGGTATCAGAGATGCTGTGGCGCAGCTCACCAACGCGCCAAAAGTAGACATTGAACATGTCTACCGAGTCCCAACTGGTTTCGCACTTCGAGCGAAGAATCAGGAATCTCGCCAGTTCCTACTGAACGCGGCGGAATTTTCCTCCCTATCGATGGAAAACTGGAAGAGGCCTCCGACATTGTGGCGCTCCGGATCTCGACGGTCCCTGTCGCCATCCACACTCTTCTTGGAAGGGTGCCAGTGACGGAGGAGATGGTGATCGAGGAGATCACCAGGGTTACAAAGGCCGTTCCATCAAAGTTCGGCCTCACGGAAAAATCACCCGGCGCGCTATACCAGTCATGGCTCGCTCATTTCAAGAGGGGAGCGAACCAAGACTAGGATTCCGCCTGTTCGACGACTCGGGCGTCGCGGTACGACATCAACCGCGACAGACTGTGCAGCAATGCAAACGCTGCCTGCAGTTCCACGGAACGCGTGGTTGCTCCCGCGCCCCAGCTTGTTGGAACTGCACCTCCACGATGCACTCGACGGACGAGTGTCATGCGCACACCAAATGCCGCAACTGCGGAGGACCGCACAGATCCGACAGTCGAGCTTGCCTGGCGCGCCCCACAAAGTCCGGGCCAGTAAGCAGAGAGCAACTGGCCACCAGCCGCATGGCTAGCCAACGCGAGCTAGCGGCAGTAGTGAGGGCAAAAGCCGCTGTCCGTCGCGCTGAGGCAGCAGCTCAAGCGGCCGCCAAGCAGACGGAAGCCGCACCTGGAGTAGTGAAACCAAACAACAGGTTCGAAGTTCTGATGACCGACGTCACTCCCGACGCCACGGGCACAGGAACGACGAATCCTGTTGAGTCCTCCTGAAGGGCCCCTCACGGGTCCCTTCTAGCCTCCCACCTGCGATAAGTTTCATGTCGATCAACGTAGGTAGGGGAGGCCAGTCACACGACATCGCGCTTTCCCGAGCTTATGAGCTAGGCGTGGATGTGGTGCTAATACAAGAGCCTTCGTGGAATAAAGCCACAAAGGAGACAAAGTCACAGCCTGGTTACGACTGCCATACACCATATGGCGGCGTAAACGTTCGACCCAGGGCAGTGACTTATACACTAATAAACAGTAGAATCCACTCGGCAACTCAAATCTTTCCTTGTGATCCCCAGAGGGCGGACTACTGCTGGGTCGTGGTAAACAGAGTCACGTTTCTCAACGTGTATAAAGACCCAAACAACCCAACGGCAATTAGACCTCTCCTCAACTGGGACCCACCACCACGATCCATCGCAGCTGGTGACTTCAACGCGGTATACTGCGCGTGGCAACCAGAGGTTACCCGCCCACGCGGACAAGGAATTGAAATTGAGAGATGGGCGGAACGTCACAATCTCACTTGTCTGATTGTGGGCGAGCCAACGCATCGAGCCGGGAACACGCTCGATCTTGCTTGGACCAATATCAACGGAGCTCAAGCATTGGTGGATCGCAACGAGTGCGTAACCAGCGACCATCTCCCGATTCGAGGACGAGTCCCCACCGGATCCGGAAAAAGGGACCAGGAGCCTTCACAAATTAGGGTAACGCGTAGCAATTTGCCGAGATTCGCCCTTGCTGTAACGCAGTTTACACACCCGCCAACAGCCCTGGACACGGTTTGCAAGGCGAACGAATACGCCAACGATCTCTGTTCCGGCCTTACTAACGCTATCAAAGCAACAGGAAAACTAAGGAACAAAAGACACGGCAAATGTGCGCCTTGGTGGACTCCAGAATGCAAGCTAGCTCACACTGAATATCGTGAAGCAATGACTCCGGAACAGCGATGGATACATTCGAAGAAGCTGCGCTCAACCCTCAAAAGCGGCAAGGAAAGAGTACCTGACGCGTCAAGTCGAAGCGATCACGACACCAACTGATGTGTTCAAGCTGATGCGCTCGGCCGAGCCAAGGCAAGCAAGTACCCCCCCTCCGCTGAATCACGAAGGGAAGATGTACTCCGAGACGCTCTTCTGGCACGGCACCAAGCGACGGACGATCTACCGCCATTCGATGCGCCAAGCACTAACCGAATTCCGTGGAACGACCATGTCTCGGACGAGGAGATCCGCATGTGCACCATAGGCTACGCCAATACAGCGCCTGGAGCTGATGGGATCTCTGTAGAGCTTCTGCGAAGTTATTGGAAGACGATTGGACCATTCGTTGGCACTCTCTTTCGCGCCTGCATCAGGCTTGGCATCTACCCATCCTGCTTCAAGCTGGCTGAAGTGGTGCTCCTACGCAAGACGAACCGGGATCCAACGACATTTAAGGGCTGGAGACCGATTGCCCTTTTGTCATGTTTGGGTAAGGGACTGGAACGACTCTTAGCAAAGCGGATGGCCCATCTCCCGGTTACGTTCGACGTTGTCGGATACCAACAATTTGGGGCACTTCCTAAAAGATCGGCAAACGACCTTGTCAGCTGCGTAGTCCACGACATTGAAGAAGCAAGTACCCAGGGATAGGCGGCCACATTCACGACTCTGGATGTCCAAGGCGCGTTTGATGCAGTACTTCACAATCGTTTGGTGAGGAGGATGCAAAAGCAGGGGTGGCCGGACTCAATTCTCAGATGGACAACGTCATTTCTTGCACAACAAAAGGTGCAAGTACGATACTTAGGAGGGGTAACCGGACAAAGAGAGCTGGTGTGTGGGGTTCCGCAGGGATCGTCGATATCGCCGCTGCTCTTCCTTCTCTACATGGCAGAGCCCATGCGAAATGGCAATGTAGGAATGTGGTTCAGCTACGCGGACGACGTCGGGATCCTAGGATTCGGACGCAGCATTGCCGAGTCAGCCGCTTCGGTACAGAAGGAAGTGGACCATCTTCTGGATTGGGCAAGTACTAACGCAGTGTCCTTCGATACTAACAAGTCGGAGGTAGTCCAGTTTCCCGGACGAAAACGCGAGAAGCCAGTGGGCATTTGTGTGAACGGCGTGGTTATCGAGCCATCAGACCAAATACGCTGGCTGGGAGTACACCTAGACCCGCGACTGGACTTCAAACACCACGTCACAACGTGGTGCGGCAAAGCCCTGAAGGTTGCTCAGCAAATGCGACGCTTCAACTCAGCGTATCGAGGAGCCGCCCCTGCAGCACTGGTTCGAGCGGTGGACACGTGCATTGTCCCCATAGCAACCTTTGGAGCAGATGTTTGGTGGCCCGGCCTCAAACGTCTGACCCAAAAGGGGATCAGTACCCCTCGTACCATCAGTTTCTGTGTGTTACGGTTTGACCGTTGTTTAAGCTTAGGCGGATACCTAAGCGTAATACTAAGAATGTTTACGATATGGCTGCGCGGGAGAGATAGATGAAGCTGAACGAAACGGCGCTATTAATTAGGAGGTTGGAGGGTTAGCACGACTAGGTGGCACTTGTCATTGTGTGGCTGGGTAGCAAGTACAGTGCCTATGGATAAGTCATCAGTCTGTAGACCCACGAAGATCAATTCTTATAAATACCTGTTAGTAGTAGCTAGAGTTTTCTTTTCTCCTCATATAGTTTAATAAATCGATTTATTTCATCACCAACTCGGTTTCTGTCACACTGTGAGATGATCGACAAGGCAATTTTGACGGGACTGCGCGCTGCCCTCCCAGTAATGAGAACGACACCGAATCTTGTTCTCCACCGAGAAGGAGGTATCCCAATAGGGAAGATCATTCTGGAAGGGAACCGACTACGGCTTTCGGCTCGGCTAGACTCACTAGACAATCGCCACCCGCTCCGGACCCGTGCTGCCGTGTGTCCAAGGGATGGAACACGGAAGTACAAGAAATATTATTGGATCTATAAAAATCCAGAGTTCCAGATGTCACGAGTCCAGCGGGCTTACCGACAACTCCCGGACGCGGAAAATTCCGAGCCTTTACCGCCGCCATGCTATCTTTCGGGTTTCGGCTCAAGGTTAGAGGAGGAAGAGAAGGCAACTCGGTTCATCGATAGTGTGCCGGCATCAGATATTTGCGCCTACCCGGATGGATCGTCGGAGTGGCATGGTCGCTCAGCATGGGGGTTCGTCTTGAAGAGAGATGGAAAAACTCTGTTGAAGGGATGTGGCATCAAGCATGGTGGTGAAGTGCTTGATGCGGAAATTATAGGGGCGAGGAAGGCCCTGGAAGCTGCGCTGGGATTGTTAGAGATGGAGAACGGGGGAAGGGACGGCAGGCAGCAAATCAATGTATTCACGGATAGTCAGTCTGCAGTGAAGGCACTGTTGACGGGAATTGCCACAACAAGCCTAGACGATGTGCGCCAATTTAGGGCGCTATCAACAAAGGCTCTAGTCTCGGTGAAGTGGATACCGGCCCACTCCGGGATACAGGGAAACGAAGATGTAGACAGAGCTGCACGCTCCGGCCTCCGACAACTGCCAAGCAAAGACAGCCAGCCTGGCTCCGTCACAATGGCGTACGTTCGTCGGCTCATGAACCGGAAACGTCAAGCGCTTCTCGACGACTGGTGGGAAGAAGTATGTCCACCTAGGTATCGAAATCTGGGTCTTCTCATGCGACGACGCAAGCCACTCGAGCAGGCACTTTCCCAGCGGCTACTCCGTGAACTGATCTCAGCCCGTACGGGCCACGGAAACTTCGCGGCATGTCACCGCCGCTTTAACAACTTCGCAGCTTCAATGGAGTGTGCGTGTGGAGAGGAAACATCACCTCTCCATTTCATTCACTGTCGACTGCACGCACGCCAGACGCGTCGACTGCGAGGGACAATGTCACATCACGACTTTGTGCACAAGCTTCTCGGGCCTAAGTGCCTCGAGAACTTTACAAAATTTGCGCAGGAAACCGGCTGCTTCGGGGGCCCACCTACGGATCCGTCTCCAGCTCTCAGCGGAGAGGACATAAATTAGGTCATAGCATGTCATGTAGAGACATGATTCATTCATGAGTTGATATTATTCAGACGATCATGACTATATCACAACGTCATGTATAGACACGATTCATCGTTTGTACCTGTTGTATCAACCATGACTATGTCTTAGTGATAGGAGAAACATCATTAACTAGTTACTAGAAACCTAGTCAAGATCCTAAACATACAACTGAGACTAGGAGAATTTTATTGAGTAAGTAATTATTCTGATGAATCGGAGATCTGGAGGAAAATAATCTGGTTGCTTGGCTCGAGGTATATGAGCCTGAGCATATCATGTATTATAAACTATATAGAAATCTATCCCAATCACAATCATCATCTTAATTCATGTCACCATCAATAGCTGCAAAGGACAGTTTAACTATTTCCTTATATAGCACGAAGCATGGCAGGTAGAAAAATGAGACGAGAAGTGTCGTTTTTCTAACCACATACTGGATTACTGGGCTTGGAACTTTAGTTATAGGAGTTTACGGGAGTTTCTATTTTTCTTTCTTTTAACTAGCTACTGGTTGTGTAGTGGTTCACGCGGTGAAACCGAGGTGGGCATGCGGAAAGCATGATCTCGGCCGTGTACACCGGTCTTTGATTCCTAGGAGATATAGAGCATAGCTTAGGACCCTAAAAACAATTCAATTCAATTCAATCATGTTCATATAAGATGACTCAATTTACAAGAAGAGCACTCATGTCTCGGGTTTCATTTGCAAGTACCACTGCGAAGTTATGGCGGATTTTTCTTCACCCCAAGCCAACCCTCAGCCGTGAATACCCATCCAGGGAAACGTCTCAAAAACCCTGAGTTATCCACTGAATTTTCTCCGCGCGAAATGTAGTCTGATGTGTCTCCTTCCCAAGTGGAGTAGGTGCCCAGACTACTCAACCTCTACTATAGAACATCACCGGGAGGCCGACCACTGCGCCATCAAACCATGGCGGTATTTATAATATCGCTGCACTCTCGCAACCGAAGCCTTGACTCGCACAAAGCTCAATTTATAAAAATTCTCTCTCTATATTCGGAACTTCACGCCCGTTGAGGATTATATCTCGCCTTTGCATCATCTTATAAACTTATCATAATCACTCTAACGTTCATCCCAAAGAAACGTATCCCACATTCGTGCGTCAAGCTTTGCTTCCTCCGTCGGGTGTAAATATCGACGTGAGCGGGTACACGACGGCTAGCTGCGGCCAGAGAATAGTTGATGAGAGATGTGGTCATTGAGACGAGGATGTACTTGTTCGTACTTGTAAACTTGGTGAGACTTAGGTAGGAGTCAAACTATTTGGGGTGAAAATTTGACATGGCGGAGAATTTTGAATCATTACCTCGTCGGCCAATTGTTCGATATTGCGAAATTTGACTGAACTGGGCTCTGGGGGAACATTTCACTACCAGGTTCGTAGAGGACACTGCGTACAGGTGTTCGGTCTTACCCTCCGAAGATGTGGCTAAGACATCTGTTTAAAGAGACATTTTGTTTATAGCTATCAAGTTATTTCTAGCCAGAGGTTAAACTGTCGCACGATAGCAAACGGATTGTTTTCAATCAACAAAACTTCGGTGAGGCTTAAACACCATTCTCATCAGATAGTTAGTTTTAGCCCAGTAGAACCTTTTGAGCTGGTTCGAAAGCTTTAACTATTGACACTAAGGTGTCTGGAAGAAAAGCTTGTCCAGGAACTTTCAGTTGAAATAACTAAAAAGATATAATTGTCTGTCTGTCTGAATCTCTTCCTCATTTTTCTCAGCTTACATATCTACACACATCAAACACCTGACATATGATGATGATATCATGATTAATCTAGAAATAGCTTCCTTACGTTACAGTATATTATCCAAACAGATCATAGCCAAAATATAATCCTTCTCCTCCAGACACCGTTCCAGCATTACACCTGGGAGACTTTGCTCAACATCTGTCAGTGGTGTCCCCTAAAAACCTCCAGCTATCACTGTAAAGTCAGCAGAGCCAAGTTGAGTGATAAAGTCCTCACTTCCATGAGGATTCCCAATATTTTCATGGTCAATATCATCTTTATCTCTCAACACATCCCCCCATCACCATAATCATAAAGCTAGCCACGATCAATCAGATGTCAGGTTCGAAGCCCTCTTCATCGTCAACTCTTTATCATGGAGAAAAGCCATCCGATTAGTTTCCGGAGCGTACCCAGCACCCGATATGGAGCTGGTGGATTGGATCAAGTCGGCCTCGAATGTTACAAAGAAGTGAGATATAGATAAATTAGCGCAACTCATGTACTCCCGGTATGTAGACCTCGCCTGGCTGGGGCTGCAGGTTTTTTAAGATGTTTCCCGCGCACGTAGTCTCCATTTCATCTTTTTTGGGTAGAAGGTTCCGTAAAAAGTCGGCCGAATTTCTTGGGTAAATACTTAGCTGATTGGCCATCCATTACGGGCAATATATTTATCATCTTTCAAGTAACTTAAAAGGCAAGGATCATTGCGCAAGGTGTGGCCGGGGTTGGAGAGGAGCTCAATGTTCTAGATAGTCTATGACACAAGTATAACATAAAATCAACATATCACACCAAGTTTGTTGTACGGAAGCACATTGTTTTCTAGCTGAAAATTACTTAACGTTAAGGTTCTCCCTGAAGCAACCACATAAATATGTCAGTTACCGGCTTGGCATGTTATTCTGACAATAATATTACGATCATGTTAGAAGAATTGAATACATATGAATCACGAGACAATGATTCAGGAATACAAATCTTTCGGTTCTGATCCTGATCTGATTAGCACCATTCAAATTGATAAATCTTAATGATGGCCATCTTTTATTTGAAAGATTAAGATTACAATCAGTCGTCAAGCGCATTTCATCAACTCTTCAATTTTAACTAGGCGTGATCATCTATACTCTCTCGGTGAATCCCTCCTTATTTTTTACCAAATATTATCGTTATTTTTCTTATCCGAAACATAGGCTAATGTGAATGAAGAGTAAGTAAGCATATTGCATAAAAGCTGGGAAGAACTTTGAGATTCATGGAAAATCTTTCTTACCTTCAAGTTTCATTATATTTTTATTGAAGGCATCAATTATAGGATCATACAGAATATTCGGATCTACTGGTGACCCGTGTCCAATATATTTATTTCCAAACAGAATTTTATGAAGATCACAGGCCAGTTCCTCGACACCTTCAAACTGAGGCAAGAATCGGTCTATGACATCTTTCTGAAATTGTTCATCATTTTTAACTTCATAGCATAGCAAATATCTGCATTATCTGAATACCAAAATTGAAGTATTTCCGGAATAGATTTGGCGCCGTAGGTCATACATCCGACTATGAGGACGTAAAAACATGATTCAAGATCATGACGATAGGTTTGCTTTAGACTTAACTTGTTTTTGGCAATAGATTGCAACAACTCTAACGCCATAAACATTCTGGTACCAGTAATGGCTCTTGGCAAATTCTTCTCGTTTTCATTCTCACGCAAAGAAGACATGTCCAAATCAATAAGAATTCCTTTCGTCTTACCCTTTTTATCCGGCCCAGTCAGAATGATGTTTCCTGATGAAATATCTCCGTGAACGATGTTTTTTTCATTCAAGTTTCGAAGCCCAATAATGGCATCACGTATACCACCCACAAATTCCCGACCGTTACCGATGATTGAAGGAGGCGACCGAACGGCGTAAGTTTGGCATAAGTCAGTTCACGTTTCACGAAGAACTCTTCATTCAAGATTGTCTCCTTTTTACCGACGGCTAGGACTTGGTCTTTGGCTTCAAATATCCATAATTTATCTCCCGAGAATTTAACACCTTTGCGGTGACTTTCGATTTTATAGAGGTTCCCTGAACTCATCATCTGGATAACGCCCGGTATTTTTTTGGCACGTTTCAAAAATTTGATTTCGTTTTCTTTTGCACCGGTGCCCCAAGAAAATTTGATCAGATACTTTTCGTCTATTGTCTTGAAGCACGTGCTTCCTCGTGAGACTATCGTCTCCGGTCGAGCGACAGGCGTAGTTTTCACCTCAAGTTTTTCTGTTTGTTTTTTGTCACTCGTTAAGGTGAGGAAACATCGGTCGGCGTCATCGTAACTAATTACTGGGTCTAGCCCGAGCTCTTTGTCGCTCATGAGCATATACGACGACAACCCTCGAACTAGCATTTCCTGGTCTTCCAGCACATCATAGTTACCAGAGCTGTATGCGCCTGATCGATCAATAATCCAGAACTCGATGTGGTCTTCGTGCAAACAGAAACCATGCACAAATCGACGCAACGGCTGCGAGTAGAATATTTCGCGGACGTATCGCATTAACTGATTGAACTTTATGCCTATTTGTTTCTCTGACGATGTTATTTCGCCAACAACTCTAACATCTCTCCAGTTGTGGATCTCACAATCAGGGATTTCGGAACTCTCTATGAAAAAGTCTAATTTTCGTTCGCTTTTGCCACCCTTAAGTTGACTAGGCTTTGTAGTATGACAAAATTTACCCCGCACGAGGGGGTCGTTCCGTCTTCTGTTCACGGCAGGTTGATTGCTTTCTATGAAATCTTGTTCTTTCATTAGTTGAATCAGGTAACGATCTCGAAATGCGTGTAGCCAGCTTCTCAAAGCATCTTCATCCATGTTCGATGAGAAAACGTTTTCGTTTCCGCATTGCCCATTATCGCGATAGCTGTACCAGATACGGTCCACTAGCCCAGACCATGTTTTTTTTTTTATAAAATTGAAATCCCAGAATCCATCGACATTTCTGTATATCTTGCCCGAGGTTTCGGATTTGAGCGCATCTGTAAGAGTGGCTGTTGTCTTATCGTATCCTAAGGCTTCTGCAATCTTCTTCAACCTAGTGACCGAGGAGTGCTGAGGAAGCGCCAAAGGAATCGATATATCTTCTTTGTTTAGTTCAATGACGATATTAATGACGATTGTCAAAATCTTTTTATTGCTGGCGGGTTTCTTGATTGATGCAATTAGATCGTCAAATGCCGTGACAGGGACTTCTTTGACCATTAATTTATGATTAGTAATGGAGAGATAACGCTTCGTAGTCTCTATTGTGGAAGTATTTTCAACGACATTGAAGTGAATTACTAGATCGTTTAAAAATGTAGATATTGCTTATCTGTTAGTCTTAATATTTGAACTTTACAAGTTAAACTCACCGGCCTCGTGATCACTGCCATTCTTGATGTTGCTCCGGAATCGATTGACTATTGAATTAATTGGCTTCAGGGAGATTTCTTGAAGTAACTCTGTTAAATGCTCCATTTTTTAGATTGTTAGCGTAATATTTGTGAAAGTATGCGTAAATACTAGACTGTTGTAGAGGATAGTAGGTGGTATGGGGAAATAATATCGAGATAATGTGTCTTGGATTCAGATTTTGCCGGTCGAGTTGTAGGCTATATTGTCGAGAAGGTCACATGATCTGAATGGATTGTCGCTCAAATTACAGAATTCGCTTATATACATATAGTTTTAACAATAATAGAATTAATAACTGGAGGGCAAGACTGACACCTGTACACAGTGCCCTCTACGAACCTGGTAGTGAAATGTTCTCCCAGAGCCAAGTTCAGTCAAATTTCGCAATAACGGACAAGTTGGCCCATGAGGCAATGATTCAAGACTCTCCACCTAATCAAATTTTCACACCTGAAGAGATCAGTCACCACCAAAACCCCATCAAGTTTGCAGGTACGACTTAGTACATCCTCATTTCAATGATCACACCTTTCGTTGACTTTCTCTGGCCTTAATTGACCACCACGTACACGCCCACGCCGATATTTACACCCGACGGAGGAAGCAAAGCGTGGCGCACAAATCCGGGAGACATTTCTTTGGGATGGACGTGAGAGGGATCAGGACAAGTCTACAAGATGATGTAGCGGATGGCTACAATCTCGACGGGTGTGGATTTTAGAATTTTGACAACGAGTTTTCGAATTGAGCTTTGTGCGTGCGCCAAGACTTCGGTTGCGATAGTGCGGGCGACACTATAAACATCACCGTGGTTGGATGGTGCGGTGGTACATCATCTTGGCTGGTTTCTCAAGTAAGGTCTGGATAGCTAGGACACATATCCCACCCGAGACAGGAGACCGCTGGTTCGAATTCGGCAAAACTGAACCACATTTCTCGCGGTGCTGGTATGCATGGATGATGAAGGCATGCTTGAATAATCAAAGGTTTTGAATATCCCTTTGATAGGTACTTGCAGAGGAGGGTCGACTTTTTGTGTAAGCGAACATACTTCATAGTGGTATTTGCAAATGAAATCCAGAGTATGAGTGTCTCTAATGTCAAAAGAGTCATCTCACATGTATACATAGTACCGTTCATGTGTCAT
The DNA here is from genome assembly GCA_900239735.1 of Blumeria hordei DH14. Taxonomy (NCBI): domain Eukaryota; kingdom Fungi; phylum Ascomycota; class Leotiomycetes; order Helotiales; family Erysiphaceae; genus Blumeria; species Blumeria hordei. Next base: position 9,817 of record OENG01000273.1, on the reverse strand, counting down.
AGCTAGATAGCTGAAAGCCCAATAAATGTTTTTAAAAAAAAAGAATCAATAACTCTTTAAGTGTAACTTGCAGCACTAGAATAATGACAGGGTATCCCAATAATGAGTTGTGTGAATCCATCGTTGCCTCATACAAGTAGGACCTGATTACGTAGGTTGAGGTGCTTCTGCAGGGCTCCTGCATCCGCATCACGACCATTTCATTGGGACACAAGACATACACAAGTAGCAGTTAAGCCGAGGCGAGTGAAAATGAACCATAGGACTGTTTCAATATCCTTGATACAGCTTCATTTTTTTTAAATCAGTTCATGTGTATTCAGCTATAAAGCTATGACACATGAACGGTACTATTTATACATGTAGGATGACTCTTTTGACATTAGAGACACTCATACTCTGGATTTCATTTGCAAATACCACTATGAAGTATGTTCGCTTACACAAAAAGTCGACCCTCCTCTGCAAGTACCTATCAAAGGGATATTCAAAACCTTTGATTATTCAAGCATGCCTTCATCATCCATGCATACCAGCACCGCGAGAAATGTGGTTCAGTTTTGCCGAATTCGAACCAGCGGTCTCCTGTCTCGGGTGGGATATGTGTCCTAGCTATCCAGACCTTACTTGAGAAACCAGCCAAGATGATGTACCACCGCACCATCCAACCACGGTGATGTTTATAGTGTCGCCCGCACTATCGCAACCGAAGTCTTGGCGCACGCACAAAGCTCAATTCGAAAACTCGTTGTCAAAATTCTAAAATCCACACCCGTCGAGATTGTAGCCATCCGCTACATCATCTTGTAGACTTGTCCTGATCCCTCTCACGTCCATCCCAAAGAAATGTCTCCCGGATTTGTGCGCCACGCTTTGCTTCCTCCGTCGGGTGTAAATATCGGCGTGGGCGTGTACGTGGTGGTCAATTAAGGCCAGAGAAAGTCAACGAAAGGTGTGATCATTGAAATGAGGATGTACTAAGTCGTACCTGCAAACTTGATGGGGTTTTGGTGGTGACTGATCTCTTCAGGTGTGAAAATTTGATTAGGTGGAGAGTCTTGAATCATTGCCTCATGGGCCAACTTGTCCGTTATTGCGAAATTTGACTGAACTTGGCTCTGGGAGAACATTTCACTACCAGGTTTGTAGAGGGCACTGTGTACAGGTGTCAGTCTTGCCCTCCTACAGTCTAACTCGTTCCAACTCGTGAATCGCTGTCAAAAGTGCAGCTGATTAAACAGAAACGAAAAATCAAAAAAATCAAAATAACTCTGGAAACCAGAAGATTCCTCCAATGGGAACCTAAGCAATGTGTTCCTCACACATTTCCTTGCCCGACACACCTTCCAAATGACAAATTTACTTAGTCTCCGCTGAGAACGAAATATGAGTCAGCAGGAACCTTTGATTCAGCCGGTATCCCGCGATTGGTTAGTAAAGCCCCAAAAGGGACATCTTCAAGGTTGCTGTGTCATCAAACTTCTTCTTCAGATTCCAGCGTTGCGAAACCTGTTGCGTCGGCCATCGAGACATCATTCGCCGTGGCGATTATTGCCTCCTCAGCCCTTTTGGCCGCAGCCCGAGCTCGTGCCACCTTCGAGAACTTCCCTTACTCATCTGAGGAATCCACGTGAGCTGCTCTTTTGTCACCGGTCCGGACTTTCTAGGTTTAACTTGGCAGTTCCGGGTATCCGATCGGTGAGGTCTCCCACAGTTGCGACAGCGTGTTGTCACGGTTTCAGTACGAGGTGCATGAGCGATCTTGTAGGTAGAGTATATTTATTATAATTCTCTGGAGAGAGAATTCCTCAAAGTAAAGTCTACATATATGTACATTCTAAATTACTGCCTTTTAAGATGATTCTCCCTGTGACCTGAATAATTGAGACGCTCCTACAACTACCTAGAAGGTTCTCGGTACACCTGTTATTCTCATGAACCTTCAGTGTGTTTCCAGAAGGTTCACTGAGAATATTCGAAGTTCTGTGGCTTCCGAGACCTTCCCCTTGTGCCACAGCCTGCGCTAGCCGGCGTAGGCTACAGGAGTCTTTCGGCTTAACAGCCGTCACGTGTGAGGGCCTTGCACTCTGTTTCAGAGTGGATATTAGATCCGCAGTTCCAGCAAGCTGGAGCGCGGGAGCAGCCACAAGTGGCGTGGAGGTCCAAACAGCGTGTGCACTGTCCAGTTTTACGACGAGGCATATGGATGGTAGCAAAACTAGACACGTCGAAAAGGCAGAAGCCCGCACGGGAAGCAGAGTCCCGGTGGAAAACGGCATGCCAGTTGTGGTGCAGGGCCCCGGGACGGCATGTTCCGTGGGGTCGGACTTGGACCGGTTTCTTGCAAGTCATTAGTTCAATTTCGCTCTCGACCCATATATCGTTAAGCTCCTCATCGCCCCACTCCATTTTGGCCTTCATGGGCACATTGGAGATCCTCAGGGCGACAAGATCTGAAGGTGATTCGATTTTGGTGTTATGTTTCGCCAATTTCGACGAGATATCTAGAAGAACCTGTCTATTATTTTCGGAATTTGTTAAGATAAGATAAGAATTTTATTATAGTCCCTTCTGAGACTGAGACTATGAAGGACTTCTAGAATCTACCAACTAAATTCTGGCTAATATTTCACTTTTAAATTGTGGTTGTTTAATCTTTTCCAATAGATGTTGAGGGTCATGCCCTTATTCGGAATTTTTTAGAAAGGCAACTCCCGACTTGACTCGTTATATTGAGTCAATACGATCGCCGTCGCGGTAGAGCCCCTTGACAGCAGCTTTGGCACCCAGAGGAGAAAGTTTCCCCTATGAATGGTCGCTTCCAAGGCGAAGGAACAGGCGCTTATTGACTTTCACATTGGAAGCTTCTTTCTTTTGGGCTTTCGCCGCAGGTCGCGGCACAGCTTTTGCAGTAGGAACTGCTTTTTGTCGCAGTCTATTTTTGGCCTCCGTGGCCCAGGGGCTTTTTACAGGCAGCGCTGGGACGGCGGGAATTGGTATGCTCCTGGAGCCCTTGGGATTCGGTTCGCCGGGCGAGGAGAAAGGACGGGTGGCGTGGAGGCCGGGCCCGTAGCCATGTATTGCGCAATGGCGGCGCGTACGTAGACTCTCATCGAGTCAACAAATTGCCTATTTGACCTGTTAGTCAAAGGGAGTAGGTTTGCTTCGACGCAAAAGATGGCGGCGCGTCGTTGTTTGGCTTCAACAATTGGTCGAAGTTCGGGCGGGCAATCTGTTCTCGTGGCAGCTTGAGGCTGCGACTCTTTCTTTGAGGCTGCATTTGGCGCAGCGTTTTCCGACGGTTTTGACGCGGTCGGAGGAGGTTTGGATGATTACCCAATCCCGTGAGGGACGGAGGATGGTCGAAGAAATTCCTCATCAATTTTAACTGAACCGATCATATCAGTATCGGGCTCAGCGACGGCGCGGAGGGCTTTTTCCTTCCCTTTCATTGAGTCCTGACCTATTTCCGCGCATTTCGGAGACTGGACAAGGCCAGGTAGTTTTTCGAGAGCCCTCGGGTGGACTCTTTTGTTGTCCAACTTGGCGTTGGGACGTTTTTTTCGAAATGGAGGCATGATAAAAATGCCTGGGCTCGATCACACTTCGAAGATATATGCGACGAGATCGAGAGGGGTGGAAAATGGGAAAAGGGAAATTTTCGAATTTCTCGATTATTTTTGTATTATATGAAAGTCCTAAGCTAAAGCTCTAGGTCCACTATTGGTACAAGACTGGTGGAGCCGGTGGGGATCACTGCTCACAGGCCCAACTCATTGCAACTGCGAGACCCGCTACAGAAAAAGTAGAAGGTAAATTATAACTCAGAAGACACCACTCAATCCAACTCCAACACAGCCATTGAAACTGAGTGCTCCCGTATACCATCTACGGCCTCACACTGCCACAAACCTCACTCACTCATGCCGCCCCAGTCATCAGCAGAGGCTGGCTCTTGGCCCCCTCTCCCAACTCAATGTTCGACGCTTCAAGACATCGAAATGGTCCTTAACAGGCCACAACCGCCATCACAACAACCCACACAACAATTTGTAGAGCCAATCTACGAGGCGAGTCATCGAAGCTCACCGCACCAACAAACTCCGTCGCCTCAAATCGTCGCGACCAAATTCCTCGCCGAACAGGGCTGGATATTCCAGACGCGCTCTGCACAAGCAGAGCGCTTCATCATTGGGTTCTGCAAGCTGTTGGAACCAGTCACTGACGAGAGACTTCGAAAACTCTTCGATCAGGACTTACTGGCCCTTCAGGGCAAGATACTGAAAATTCTATGGGGCAACCCATCTCAAGCAGACGCCAACGCTCCCCCAAAGGCTGCAAGTGGCCATACTAATCCACCAAATCCAGCTCAAGTGACAGAGCCTTCAAAATAAAGTCCTGCAAGCATCACACGTCCAATGCTGATCCTTGCCAGAGAAAAGAACAGACCGGCAACCCCAAGGCCGTTAGCCACAACCGCAACTCTCCAGTCCAACCAGGGCTCAAACAAAACCAACAACAACGCCACAGAGAAATCTTGGACCGAGGTGTTGGGAAAAAGATACAAGCCAGCAAACCAAGTGGCTCCATCTTCAACACTCAAGACAGTGCCAATCAGGCCCGTCTCCGCGCCGAAGCCTAAAGCTCCAGCAACAAACCCCCAACAACCTGACAAGCGCGTATTCTTGCGCCTCAGACTTGACCACCCGTGGAGACGTATGTCACCCCACTTCGTAATTATAAGCCCAGCTAGCAAGCTGCGTCAGGCCAACTCGACAATCAAACAGGTCACTGTCGTGAACTCAGGGTTCGCAATACAAGCCGAAGGGGAAGGAGATAGAGGTGCACTTCTCTCAGGAGGAGCCATCTTAGACAGCTCTGAAATGAAATTGAAAGCCGCCTCCAATTGAACATTAGTCCTGGTACCAAATATCCCAGACAAGCTTTACACTCTGGAAGGGCCCACCATAGTGACACGAGATGATAATAGAAGAAGTAGCTCTCAAAACAGGAGTTAGACCAACATCGGCTCGTGCTTTTGTAACTAGCATGGCCAGGCTGTTAACGGACTGGGTGTTGCATTTCGCAACAGGAAAACCGAAACTTGGAGAAAGACTGTTTGAAGAAAGCGGACGCCTCCACGAACTTCAGCGCAAGCTCAAAATTGCGCAATGCAACCGATGCTGGGGACACCACCCAACTAAGATTTGTTCACGAGCAGAGCGCTGCTCCTGCTGTGGCTCAATTGAGCACAAAGCTACCGAGTGCAAGCAGCTCGTCCCAAAGTGCATCAATTGCCATGGGCCACATGCTGCAACTGAGTCTAATTGAATGGCTAGGCCGACACAGGCTGGTGGGAAGACAGTGCAATGCACAAGGGACCAGCTGTCGGTGATCTGCGAGCAGGGTCAAGAAGAAAGGAATGCTTCGATCAGAGAGATGGAAGCAAAGCAGAAAGCCACCGAGGCTACTGCTGAAAACAAAAATATAAACGCTGCTCAATGCCCATAAGGAACCACAACCCAGCCAAGCTTCAAAAAACGGCAACAACAATATCGTTCCTCTGTGCTAACTTAGGCAGAGGATACCCCGCTACAGACATCATCCTTCAATCCACTTGGGATTCAGGAACCGATGTCCTACTTATCCAGGAACCCTGGACCCAACATAAGGATGGCTTCTAGCTCACCAAGTCTCATCCCGGATTCAATAGGCATTTGCCTCCCCATGCTGCTGCCAACCTTTCAAGGCCACGCTCCGTCATCTATATGCAAAAATGGACCAAGTGCCAACAGCAAGCAATCTGCGTGACATCACCGGATCTCACCGCAATAAAGGCAGAAGGAGTCACATTTATCTCTGTATACTGCGCTCCTGGAGCAGACCTTTTGCCGCTGTTATCATGGGCTCCCTCTGGGCCTACAGTCATCGGCAGAGACTTCAATTCCGTTCACCCTGACTGGCAACCAATGGCTACTAGGCTATACAGCGACAGCCAGGAGCTCACCGAGTGGATGTTTGTCACAGGATTGGGACTTCGATATTTTCTCAGAGAGAAGGGAAAGAAAGATGATTGATTACTCTATCCTCCATGATCTTACTTCTGTTTAAGTACAAGTTCGCTCGTCTTCTTTCAGTAAGTTTGCATCATCCAGACCATGTAATCTCCCCATCCTGTCTTATAAACTTTGTTTGTTATCTAATCTTAAATACAAGATAAAACATAATGAGCATTAATATTGCAAACAGTAAAATGCAGGCATAACCAATTATAGTATATAATTCCAGATGATAACCTAAATACAAACAAACAAAGAATGACTGCAGGGGGATAATAATAGACACAATGTGTAACGCACGGATGATTGCGTGTGTCAATAATTGGATCGTTCGGAAGGTCGGCAGTTCGTGAGGTCAATAGTTCAAGAGGTCAATGGGTGTTCAGGAGTTGATGAGTCGAGAAGTCAAGATGTCTGGTGTCAAAAGATCAAGAGTTCAGGTGTTCAATAGATTGAGGTACAAAATATTCAAGATTATCAATAAGGTTCCTAAAGTACAAGACCATAATCTGCCCAACTAAAGTTATCCCAATTGCCCATTATATATTCCTTTCTATTATTCTCGAACTTTCCAGTATACTCTCATACCGAGTAGAATAGTCTAGACAAGTACAGAATAGAACAGAATAGATTAGAACAGAACAGATTAGAACAGAACAGAACAGATTATAGCAGAATACCACAGATATCTTCGTACAGGGTTCCTATTGATTCAGAATAAGCCCTCGGTCCGTGACAGCGTGTGCCTCCTTATCAGCCTTATTCAGCCTCATATACAGGTCTCGATTAGTTTGACATACCCCCCCAGGCTTGACACCAGAGGCGCGAGGCTGTCAGATATGATCATTTAAGGGGTTTGATCTAAGCTTGGATTTGAATCATTAATATTTACATCCACTAGATTCATTTGTTTGATAAAAATACAATGTCATTGAGCTGGGAGTGCCTTGGTGAATCCATCAGCAATCATTTTTGTTGTTTCAATCCACTTGACTTTTATCCTACCGCTTTGGACTTCTTGCCGGAGCCAACATTGATGGATATTGACGTGTTTTAATTTTGTTGCAAGTTTAGGGGTTTCTTTCTGCAACAATCGGAGTGTCTGCTGATTATCACATAGAATAACAGGTGCTTCAATCTCAAGGTTAAGATTTTTGAAAAATTGCGTCCACCACAAGTATTCTTTTGCTGTAACAATTAGGGCCAGAAGCTCGGCCTCGGTACTTGATGTTGTAACAGTTTTTTGTTTTATTGCTTTCCAGTGGATCATTCCATTAAAAAGTTGGAAGAAAAACCCACTAGAGCTGCACCTTGTTTCTGTATTGTCTGCAAAAGATGCATTGCTTGATGCGACAAATGCTTGACTGTTTGTACTTGATAATCCTCCATCATATTTGATACCCCTATACTTTGTTCCAATACGATAAAGCATCATATGTTCAGCTGCTTCCATGTGTTCTTTCGACAGATTTTGTAAAAATTCAGAGAGTTTAGATACACCTTGAGCTATGTTGGGCCGAGTTATAAGTGCCAGGTAATTAAGTTTTCCTACTCTTTTTTGATACCCATGTATTTCCCTGGCCGTGGCTTGACCGGGATTCCGAAACAAAGGCGTGGCTGGTAAGGGTGTTAATGGAACTTTAATTCCTTCAACGTTGATGTTGAATTTACTTATAATTGTGTCCATGTACGCGTCCTGTACGAGCCAAACTTTCCTTAGAAGTTCGTCTCTAGTTACTCGGATACCAAGAAAGTGATCGATTTATCCCAACGGCTTAGTCTGATACCTTTTCATCATATTCTCTTCAAATTCTTCAGCCTTTACACTATCTCTTTCATGGTAGACTACTATGATATTGTCTACATAGAATAAAATAATTAGGTGAGGACTGTTAAATAGACAACTAACACCTGGCATAGGCGAGAGGCCTAAATCTATAAACGTTGATTGGAGATGATTCTGCCAGAGTAATGCTGATTCTGGAAGTCCATAGAGGGCTTTTCTGATAAGTAAGTAGTGACCTTTTTTCTCAAATCCATCTGGCAAGCTTGCTATGATTGGTTTTGGAAGGTCGGCATTGGTGTAAGCTGCAACTATATTGTACTGACGGATTTTATAGCTATATACAGCGGATATTGCCATTATTGCACGAAGAACCTGAGCGGCTAGCGTAGCTGCGTAAGTTTCTTCTGTTGTGTTGCTCAAATCTCCTCTTGCAACAAGGCGCGCTTTGAAAGACAATAAATATCCATCCGCGTCAAACTTCTATGTATATACCCACATGAGTGGTAAAGATTTTTGATCCGTATTCAGCTGGCCTTCCTTTTGCAAATTTATAAGCTCTTGCTCATTAATTTTTGTACAGAGATTTTTCTCAAACAGAGTGTTAAATTCTTTTAATTTGGCTGCCTTAAACCCGGCTGAGTACTCATGTTGGAGCATTTCTCTACAATTCTTGGGAGCTTTGGGAAGATTTTTTCGGTGGATTTTAGTAGGCTTGATTAAATTCTTTGCTTCAGCAAAAGAATTGTGAAACATGACGAAATTCCTTGGCTTCCGGATCCTTTTCCCTGGAATTATATTATTCTCGTTGATACTGCTATTAACGCAATTTTTGAATTCTGTTTTAACCATCTCTCCAGGAGTTGTGCGACTATCTGAATCCGAATTCGAATTTGGTGAATAACTGTTACTCATTTGCTCCAGCACTCTTAACTTTGATGGCGTTGAGCTTGGAGTGGGATAGAAATTTTGATCTTGCTAGCTAGACTTGGTAAGTTTTCTACATAGATTGTCTCCAGGTTTTTATCAAAATTTTCTTGAGGATTAGAAGGTACTTCCACAAGAACGTTGCTATATTCTCTCACATTTTCAATAACTAATTCTTTCCATTCCGGCATTTCAATTGCTTGCATGATTTTTTAAGCTGATTCACTCAGAACTGCTCCTAGGTCCAAGTCTTTTGGGTTATAGAATACGCTATCATCAAAGGTAACGTCCCGCGTTCTGATTACCTTCTGTTTGCTTGGTATCCAGATTTTATATATATTTGTTGAATCATAACCCACAAGATGTCCTAAGTGTGCTCGCGAGTTAAGTTTCTTTGAATTAGGGACATTTTTGTCGAGAGCGTATGCTCTACAACCGAAAACATGGAGATGTGCGTAGCTTGGTTGACTCCATGAACAACTTCGAAGGGAGTTTTCCATCCCAGCTGTCGAATTGGTGTTCTATTTGCTATGTACCCTGTTGTAACCACTGTTTCAGGCCATAGATTAGTAGGTAAAGATGCTTCTAATCCCATTGCTCTAGCCTTAGTCATTGTCACCCCTCCGGAGCGTTCGGTAGAACCATTCTGCTCAGGGGTATAAGCAGCTGATACCTGACAAATAATTCTATGATCTCTAACAAGGGTTTTGCATTCTTGAATTAATGAGGTCTCGCCATCAAGGCAAAATATATGAATATTTTGTTTCCATTGAGTTTTTATAACTTGAATAACCATTTGTAATGAATGTCTGAAATTTAATTTTGAATGACAAGGAAAGATAAAATTAAAGTGACTGTCAGGACAAAAGAAATGGCTAATGTATCTATTTCCATTGTAAGCCTCCTTCACTACCATTGCGTCCCAACATATTGTATGGAAAGGTTGACCACTCTGTGGGATCCCTGAGCCTGATTTTCTAGAGATTATATTTTTAGATTTTGCTAGAGAGCAAGGAACACATTTCGAAGTTTTTGGTGCAGGAACAGA
>OENG01000276.1:0-22750 GCA_900239735.1 Blumeria hordei DH14 | reverse complement strand
GGCATGGACAGAGAGATTAGATTCGAGGCTCAGGCGCGTGGTGGCTGAGGCGGAACAGGAAGGGAGATTGTTAAGTTTTTCTTTTGTAATGCGGGATTCGCGGAAAGTTTTTGTTTTGTTTCAATTCTGGGCTGCTGAATCGTCATGTTCAACACATAGATGCATTTTGGCATGGTTCCGGTCATTTAGGTGGGACGAGGCATTTGTACTGCACGGTAAACCTGATCCGGCCCGACCCCACTCGTGCTCAAGCTCCAGTAGGAGTGCGACGGTAGTTACTTCACCTAGCACGTCAATGAACAAACAAACGCACAAACGTGAAATTCGAAAATTCGAAAATTCCTTTTTCCCTTTTTCCCCCTCTCGACTTCGTCGCATCTATCTTGATTTGTGAACGACCTCCTGGCATTTTTTTTACGATGCCTTCAGTTCGAAAAAAGCGTCCCAACGCCAAGTTGGACAACACGAGAGTCCGCCCGAGGGCTCTCGAAAAATTACCTGGCCTTGCCCAGTCTTCGAAATGCGCGGAGATGGGTCAGGCCGTTTCGAAAGGGAAGGAAAAAGCCCTTCCCACCGTTACTGTGCCCGATACTGACATGATCGGGTCAGTTGAAATTGTTGAGGAAATCCCTCAACGAGTCTCCATCCCCCACGGGATTGGAGAATCGTCCAAACCTCCTCCGACCTCGTCAATTCCTTCGGAGAACGCTGCACCCAAAGCAGCGTCAAAATTAACGTCGCAGCCCAAAGCTGCCACGAAAGCAGACTGCCCTCCGGAACTTCGACCTATTGTCGAAGCCGAACGACGACGCGCCGCCGAAACGGCGGCAAATCTGGCCCTCTGCTCCGCCGCCATCTCTGGCGTCGAAGCAACCCTTCTACCCTTGACCAACGGGTCAAATAGACAATTCGTAGACTCAATGCGAGTCTACCTACGCGCCGCCATTGCGCAATACATGGCCACGGGCCAGGCCTCTACGCCTCCCGTCCTCCCTCCTCGCCCGGCAAACCCTCCCCAAGGGCTCCCGAAGCCAGGAGCATACAAATTCCCGCCGTCCCAGTTCTGCCTGTCAAAAGCACCTGGGCCACGGTGGCCAGAAATGGACTGCAACAAAAAGCAGTCCCAACTAAAAAGGCTGTGCCGCGACCTGCGGCTAAAGCCTCAAAGAAAGAAGCTCCCAAGGCGAAAGTCGACAAACGACTGTTCCTTCGCCTAGAAAAGGAGCACCCGTGGCGCCAGCTTTCGCCTGCTGGCCTATGGAACAACTACAGAGTGAGCTAGATTGCTTCTTGAGTGACGCCTGCTCTATACACCGTGTTAGAACCGGCTTTGCGATTCTGACAGGGAATGAAAAGAAAAGGGAAGAGCTCCTAGATGCCGCACCAAAGTTTTCGGACTTCGGCGCCAAGCTCGAGGAAGCCTCCAACCTTGTCGCCTTTCGGATCGCGAATGTTCCGGCGACCATAAAAACACTCGACTGTACTCATACGGTCAATGCGGATTGGGTCTCATTGGAGATCTACCGAAAAACAAAAACGTTTCCATACAAGGTGCTACCGCACGGGACATGCCGTCCTGGAGCGCCGCACAGAAATTGGAAAGCCCTTTTCGACCGGAACGACGCCCCTCGCCCGGGCTTCCGTATTCTCGACGAGGCTGGTATGGCTACTATCCACAAGCCACGACCTCAAATTGAACAGTGCAAACGCTGTTTGGGCTTCCACGCCACCCGTGGTTGCTCCCGCGCTCCAGCCTGCTGGAACTGCGGATCTAACATGCACTCGGAAGCCGAGTGCAAGGCCCTCACCAAGTGTCGTAACTGTGGGGGTCCTCACCGATCGGATTCCCGGGCCTGCTTAGCCAGACCCAGCAAGTCCGGACCGGTGCCAAAAGAGCAGCTCGCGCGGATCCGCCAGATCCAGCAAGGGGAGTTCGCGAAGGTGGCTCGAGCGCGAGCTGCAGCAAAAAAGGCCGAAGAGGCGATCATCGCCGCGGCGAAGGATGTCTCGATGGCCGAGGCAACAGGTTTCGGAGCTCTGGGATCTGAAGAAGAAGTTTGAGGACACAGCAACCTCGACGATGTCCCCTTTTGGGGCATCTACTAACCAATAGCAGGATACCGGCTGGATCAAAGGTGCCTGCTAACCCATCTTTTGCTCTCAGCGGAGAATGGGCAAATTTGTCATTTGGAAGGTGTGACGGACGAGGGAATGTGGGAGGAGCGCATTGCTGGGGTCCATTATGGAGGAATCTTCTGGGATTCGGAGTTGTTTTTGATTTTCGTGATTTTTCGTTCCTGTTCAATCAGCTGCACTTTTGGTAGCGATTCACGAGGTTGGAACGAGTTAGGCTGTAGGAAAAGTTACAGGGAACCCTGCCGGATCCGCCGGTCCTTGACCCAATGTGGAAAAGATAGCGTTAGCTTAGGACCAAAAGTAAATAAAAAAAAAAAAAAAAAAAAAAAAATTCGAGAAATTCGAAAATTCGAAAATTCTTTTTCCCTTTTTCCCCCTCTCTCGACTTCGTCGCATCTATCTTGATTTGTGAACGACCTCCTGGCATTTTTTACGATGCCTTCAGTTCGAAAAAAGCGTCCCAACGCCAAGTTGGACAACACGAGAGTCCGCCCGAGGGCTCTCGAAAAATTACCTGGCCTTGCCCAGTCTTCGAAATGCGCGGAGATGGGTCAGGCCGTTTCGAAAGGGAAGGAAAAAGCCCTTCCCACCGTTACTGTGCCCGATACTGACATGATCGGGTCAGTTGAAATTGTTGAGGAAATCCCTCAACGAGTCTCCATCCCCCACGGGATTGGAGAATCGTCCAAACCTCCTCCGACCTCGTCAATTCCTTCGGAGAACGCTGCACCCAAAGCAGCGTCAAAATTAACGTCGCAGCCCAAAGCTGCCACGAAAGCAGACTGCCCTCCGGAACTTCGACCTATTGTCGAAGCCGAACGACGACGCGCCGCCGAAACGGCGGCAAATCTGGCCCTCTGCTCCGCCGCCATCTCTGGCGTCGAAGCAACCCTTCTACCCTTGACCAACGGGTCAAATAGACAATTCGTAGACTCAATGCGAGTCTACCTACGCGCCGCCATTGCGCAATACATGGCCACGGGCCAGGCCTCTACGCCTCCCGTCCTCCCTCCTCGCCCGGCAAACCCTCCCCCAAGGGCTCCCGAAGCCAGGAGCATACAAATTCCCGCCGTCCCAGTTCTGCCTGTCAAAAGCACCTGGGCCACGGTGGCCAGAAATGGACTGCAACAAAAAGCAGTCCCAACTAAAAAGGCTGTGCCGCGACCTGCGGCTAAAGCCTCAAAGAAAGAAGCTCCCAAGGCGAAAGTCGACAAACGACTGTTCCTTCGCCTAGAAAAGGAGCACCCGTGGCGCCAGCTTTCGCCTGCTGGCCTATGGCAACAACTACAGAGTGAGTAATTGCTTCTTGAGTGACGCCTGCTCTATACACCGTGTTAGAACCGGCTTTGCGATTCTGACAGGGAATGAAAAAAAAGGGAAGAGCTCCTAGATGCCGCACCAAAGTTTTCGGACTTCGGCGCCAAGCTCGAGGAAGCCTCCAACCTTGTCGCCTTTCGGATCGCGAATGTTCCGGCGACCATAAAAACACTCGACTGTACTCATACGGTCAATGCGGATTGGGTCTCATTGGAGATCTACCGAAAAACAAAAACGTTTCCATACAAGGTGCTACCGCACGGGACATGCCGTCCTGGAGCGCCGTACAGAAATTGGAAAGCCCTTTTCGACCGGAACGACGCCCCTCGCCCGGGCTTCCGTATTCTCGACGAGGCTGGTATGGCTACTATCCACAAGCCACGACCTCAAATTGAACAGTGCAAACGCTGTTTGGGCTTCCACGCCACCCGTGGTTGCTCCCGCGCTCCAGCCTGCTGGAACTGCGGATCTAACATGCACTCGGAAGCCGAGTGCAAGGCCCTCACCAAGTGTCGTAACTGTGGGGGTCCTCACCGATCGGATTCCCGGGCCTGCTTAGCCAGACCCAGCAAGTCCGGACCGGTGCCAAAAGAGCAGCTCGCGCGGATCCGCCAGATCCAGCAAGGGGAGTTCGCGAAGGTGGCTCGAGCGCGAGCTGCAGCAAAAAAGGCCGAAGAGGCGATCATCGCCGCGGCGAAGGATGTCTCGATGGCCGAGGCAACAGGTTTCGGAGCTCTGGGATCTGAAGAAGAAGTTTGAGGACACAGCAACCTCGACGATGTCCCCTTTTGGGGCATCTACTAACCAATAGCAGGATACCGGCTGGATCAAAGGTGCCTGCTAACCCATCTTTTGCTCTCAGCGGAGAATGGGCAAATTTGTCATTTGGAAGGTGTGACGGACGAGGGAATGTGGGAGGAGCGCATTGCTGGGGTCCATTATGGAGGAATCTTCTGGGATTCGGAGTTGTTTTTGATTTTCGTGATTTTTCGTTCTGTTCAATCAGCTGCACTTTTGGTAGCGATTCACGAGGTTGGAACGAGTTAGGCTGTAGGAAAAGTTACAGGGAACCCTGCCGGATCCGCCGGTCCTTGACCCAATGTGGAAAAGATAGCGTTAGCTTAGGACCAAAAGTAAATAAAAAAAAAAAAAAAAAAAAAAATTCGAGAAATTCGAAAATTCGAAAATTCATTTTTTCCCTTTTTCCCCCTCTCTCGACTTCGTCGCATCTATCTTGATTTGTGAACGACCTCCTGGCATTTTTTACGATGCCTTCAGTTCGAAAAAAGCGTCCCAACGCCAAGTTGGACAACACGAGAGTCCGCCCGAGGGCTCTCGAAAAATTACCTGGCCTTGCCCAGTCTTCGAAATGCGCGGAGATGGGTCAGGCCGTTTCGAAAGGGAAGGAAAAAGCCCTTCCCACCGTTACTGTGCCCGATACTGACATGATCGGGTCAGTTGAAATTGTTGAGGAAATCCCTCAACGAGTCTCCATCCCCCACGGGATTGGAGAATCGTCCAAACCTCCTCCGACCTCGTCAATTCCTTCGGAGAACGCTGCACCCAAAGCAGCGTCAAAATTAACGTCGCAGCCCAAAGCTGCCACGAAAGCAGACTGCCCTCCGGAACTTCGACCTATTGTCGAAGCCGAACGACGACGCGCCGCCGAAACGGCGGCAAATCTGGCCCTCTGCTCCGCCGCCATCTCTGGCGTCGAAGCAACCCTTCTACCCTTGACCAACGGGTCAAATAGACAATTCGTAGACTCAATGCGAGTCTACCTACGCGCCGCCATTGCGCAATACATGGCCACGGGCCAGGCCTCTACGCCTCCCGTCCTCCCTCCTCGCCCGGCAAACCCTCCCCCAAGGGCTCCCGAAGCCAGGAGCATACAAATTCCCGCCGTCCCAGTTCTGCCTGTCAAAAGCACCTGGGCCACGGTGGCCAGAAATGGACTGCAACAAAAAGCAGTCCCAACTAAAAAGGCTGTGCCGCGACCTGCGGCTAAAGCCTCAAAGAAAGAAGCTCCCAAGGCGAAAGTCGACAAACGACTGTTCCTTCGCCTAGAAAAGGAGCACCCGTGGCGCCAGCTTTCGCCTGCTGGCCTACGGCAACAACTACAGAGTGAGGTAAAATGCTTCTTGAGTGACGCCTGCACTGTACACCGTGTTAGAACCGGCTTTGCGATTCTGACAGGGAAAGAAAATAAAAGGGAAGAGCTCCTAGATGCGCACCAAAGTTTTCGGACTCGGCGCCAAGATCGAGGAAGCCTCCAACCTTGTCGCCTTTCGGATCGCGAATGTTCCGGCGACCATAAAAACACTCGACTGTACTCATACGGTCAATGCGGATTGGGTCTCATTGGAGATCTACCGAAAAACAAAAACGTTTCCATACAAGGTGCTACCGCACGGGACATGCCGTCCTGGAGCGCCGTACAGAAATTGGAAAGCCCTTTTCGACCGGAACGACGCCCCTCGCCCGGGCTTCCGTATTCTCGACGAGGCTGGTATGGCTACTATCCACAAGCCACGACCTCAAATTGAACAGTGCAAACGCTGTTTGGGCTTCCACGCCACCCGTGGTTGCTCCCGCGCTCCAGCCTGCTGGAACTGCGGATCTAACATGCACTCGGAAGCCGAGTGCAAGGCCCTCACCAAGTGTCGTAACTGTGGGGGTCCTCACCGATCGGATTCCCGGGCCTGCTTAGCCAGACCCAGCAAGTCCGGACCGGTGCCAAAAGAGCAGCTCGCGCGGATCCGCCAGATCCAGCAAGGGGAGTTCGCGAAGGTGGCTCGAGCGCGAGCTGCAGCAAAAAAGGCCGAAGAGGCGATCATCGCCGCGGCGAAGGATGTCTCGATGGCCGAGGCAACAGGTTTCGGAGCTCTGGGATCTGAAGAAGAAGTTTGAGGACACAGCAACCTCGACGATGTCCCCTTTTGGGGCATCTACTAACCAATAGCAGGATACCGGCTGGATCAAAGGTGCCTGCTAACCCATCTTTTGCTCTCAGCGGAGAATGGGCAAATTTGTCATTTGGAAGGTGTGACGGACGAGGGAATGTGGGAGGAGCGCATTGCTGGGGTCCATTATGGAGGAATCTTCTGGGATTCGGAGTTGTTTTTGATTTTCGTGATTTTTCGTTCTTGTTCAATCAGCTGCACTTTTGGTAGCGATTCACGAGGTTGGAACGAGTTAGGCTGTAGGAAAAGTTACAGGGAACCCTGCCGGATCCGCCGGTCCTTGACCCAATGTGGAAAAGATAGCGTTAGCTTAGGACCAAAAGTAAATAAAAAAAAAAAAAATTCGAGAAATTCGAAAATTCGAAAATTCATTTTTTCCCTTTTTCCCCCTCTCTCGACTTCGTCGCATCTATCTTGATTTGTGAACGACCTCCTGGCATTTTTTTACGATGCCTTCAGTTCGAAAAAAGCGTCCCAACGCCAAGTTGGACAACACGAGAGTCCGCCCGAGGGCTCTCGAAAAATTACCTGGCCTTGCCCAGTCTTCGAAATGCGCGGAGATGGGTCAGGCCGTTTCGAAAGGGAAGGAAAAAGCCCTTCCCACCGTTACTGTGCCCGATACTGACATGATCGGGTCAGTTGAAATTGTTGAGGAAATCCCTCAACGAGTCTCCATCCCCCACGGGATTGGAGAATCGTCCAAACCTCCTCCGACCTCGTCAATTCCTTCGGAGAACGCTGCACCCAAAGCAGCGTCAAAATTAACGTCGCAGCCCAAAGCTGCCACGAAAGCAGACTGCCCTCCGGAACTTCGACCTATTGTCGAAGCCGAACGACGACGCGCCGCCGAAACGGCGGCAAATCTGGCCCTCTGCTCCGCCGCCATCTCTGGCGTCGAAGCAACCCTTCTACCCTTGACCAACGGGTCAAATAGACAATTCGTAGACTCAATGCGAGTCTACCTACGCGCCGCCATTGCGCAATACATGGCCACGGGCCAGGCCTCTACGCCTCCCGTCCTCCCTCCTCGCCCGGCAAACCCTCCCCCAAGGGCTCCCGAAGCCAGGAGCATACAAATTCCCGCCGTCCCAGTTCTGCCTGTCAAAAGCACCTGGGCCACGGTGGCCAGAAATGGACTGCAACAAAAAGCAGTCCCAACTAAAAAGGCTGTGCCGCGACCTGCGGCTAAAGCCTCAAAGAAAGAAGCTCCCAAGGCGAAAGTCGACAAACGACTGTTCCTTCGCCTAGAAAAGGAGCACCCGTGGCGCCAGCTTTCGCCTGCTGGCCTATGGCAACAACTACAGAGTGAGCAGATTGCTTCTTGAGTGACGCCTGCTCTATACACCGTGTTAGAACCGGCTTTGCGATTCTGACAGGGAATGAAAAGAAAAGGGAAGAGCTCCTAGATGCCGCACCAAAGTTTTCGGACTTCGGCGCCAAGCTCGAGGAAGCCTCCAACCTTGTCGCCTTTCGGATCGCGAATGTTCCGGCGACCATAAAAACACCGACTGTACTCATACGGTCAATGCGGATTGGGTCTCATTGGAGATCTACCGAAAAACAAAAACGATTCCATACAAGGTGCTACCGCACGGGACATGCCGTCCTGGAGCGCCGTACAGAAATTGGAAAGCCCTTTTCGACCGGAACGACGCCCCTCGCCCGGGCTTCCGTATTCTCGACGAGGCTGGTATGGCTACTATCCACAAGCCACGACCTCAAATTGAACAGTGCAAACGCTGTTTGGGCTTCCACGCCACCCGTGGTTGCTCCCGCGCTCCAGCCTGCTGGAACTGCGGATCTAACATGCACTCGGAAGCCGAGTGCAAGGCCCTCACCAAGTGTCGTAACTGTGGGGGTCCTCACCGATCGGATTCCCGGGCCTGCTTAGCCAGACCCAGCAAGTCCGGACCGGTGCCAAAAGAGCAGCTCGCGCGGATCCGCCAGATCCAGCAAGGGGAGTTCGCGAAGGTGGCTCGAGCGCGAGCTGCAGCAAAAAAGGCCGAAGAGGCGATCATCGCCGCGGCGAAGGATGTCTCGATGGCCGAGGCAACAGGTTTCGGAGCTCTGGGATCTGAAGAAGAAGTTTGAGGACACAGCAACCTCGACGATGTCCCCTTTTGGGGCATCTACTAACCAATAGCAGGATACCGGCTGGATCAAAGGTGCCTGCTAACCCATCTTTTGCTCTCAGCGGAGAATGGGCAAATTTGTCATTTGGAAGGTGTGACGGACGAGGGAATGTGGGAGGAGCGCATTGCTTGGGTCCATTATGGAGGAATCTTCTGGGATTCGGAGTTGTTTTTGATTTTCGTGATTTTTCGTTCTTGTTCAATCAGCTGCACTTTTGGTAGCGATTCACGAGGT
This sequence comes from Blumeria hordei DH14, assembly GCA_900239735.1. NCBI lineage: Eukaryota > Fungi > Ascomycota > Leotiomycetes > Helotiales > Erysiphaceae > Blumeria > Blumeria hordei. Next base: position 13,967 of record OENG01000276.1, on the reverse strand, counting down.
TGGAACGAGTTAGGCTGTAGGAAAAGTTACAGGGAACCCTGCCGGATCCGCCGGTCCTTGACCCAATGTGGAAAAGATAGCGTTAGCTTAGGACCAAAAGTAAATAAAAAAAAAAAAAAAAAAAAAACGCACAAATCGAGAAATTCGAAAATTCGAAAATTCATTTTTTCCCTCTTTCCATTCCTATGATCACTTCTGTGCTTGACTTCTCGAATTGTTAACCGTCGCGAGGTATTTAAAATGCCTCCGGTGAGAAAAAATCGCCCAAAGCCGACAACTCAGTCGGCTTTGAACGGACACCATTGTGTCCAAAACCTACTGGCCTCGCGCAAAAACTATCAAGCCTATTTGCGAGTGAGGCCTTCGTCCCAGGGAAGTCTACAAATCTTCCCGACAAAGAGATGACTGATTCTGAGCCCATCAGGACAGTTACAATTGGTCCGAGACCACCAACCCCATCGAGCTGGCCCCAGTGGCAAGCAGCTCTAGGAAAGGAAAGGAGGTCGTCAGAGAAAAGACGACAGAACCTGCAGAAAACTCTGCAAGAAAAATCGCTGTGCCAGCCTCCAAAGGCACAGCTTCGACAACAGCGATGGAATTTCCTCCTGAGCTGCAATCTGTGATGGAGGCCGAAAAGCGTCGCATGACGCAAATAAACGCCCGACTCGCAATCTGCTCGACTGCAATAAGCAGTGTCGAAGCAGCACTCTCGCCTCTTTCGATTGGCGATAATAAAGAATTCGTAGACGGAATCAAAGTCTATCTTCGAGCGGCCATCGGCCAGTTCGTACAATCTGGCCCAGGAAGCACACCACCAGTTCTCCCTGCTCGCCCCGCCAACCCTCTTCCGCCGAGGGCACCAGAAATAAGGGTTCCTAACCCTCCAAAAACCCAGGCTCCGGCCCCAAAGACAACTTGGGCTACCGTAGCTCGGGGAGGCCTAGCCCGCAGCGCTGGGCAGTCGACAAAAAAGGCAGCACCGCCCGCCCCCAAAGCAAAGAGTGCCAACCCGAGGACAAAAATCGATTCACGACTTTTTCTGCGCCTCGACTACTTCCACCCCCACCGTCTCCTCTCCCCAGCTGGCATTAGGTCAGCTGTGTCTCTGGCGCTGGGAACCGCTGCTAACGATATTACGTTGGTTCAGCGGGTAAAGACCGGCTTTGCGATTACAGCAAAGAACGAAGCTTCTCGAAAGGAGCTCTTGGATTCCTCTGCACTGCGGAGAGATCTAGAAATACACCTGGAACCAGCGTCAAATCTGGTTGCCATGCAAATTGCCACCGTTCCGGAGACAATTCGAACACTTGCTGGCCCCATCGACGTGACAGCAAAGATGGTTGCCGACGAAGTCACGCGAGTGACCAAGCTGGTTCCCTTTCTGGTTCGTCCTCATGGGACTAGCAAACCAGGGGCGCCCTACTCAAATTGGCAAGCGCTCTTTCCCCGAGAATCCGCTCCTCGACCCGGATTCCGCCTTTTCGACGACTCTGGAGCTGCAAAGCTCTTCCGACCTCGTCGCAAAATCGAACAATGCAAACGGTGTCTTGAATTTCACGCCACCCGTGGTTGTTCCCGCGCTCCAGCTTGCTGGAATTGCGGATCTAACATGCACTCAGAATCAGAGTGCAAGGCTCTCACCCGGTGTCGAAACTGTGGGGGACCTCACCGATCGGATTCCCGGGCCTGCTTAGCCAGACCCAGCAAGTCCGGACCGGTGCCAAAAGAGCAGCTCGCGCGGATCCGCCAGATCCAGCAAGGGGAGTTCGCGAAAGTAGCTCGATTTAGGGCTGCAGCCAAAAGGGCCGAAGAGGCAACGATGGCCTCAACGAAGGACGTCTCAATGGCCGAGGGATCGGGTTTCGGAATCCTGGAATCCGAAGAAGTTTGAGGGTACAGCAACCCTCGGTGAAGTCTACAAAAAGCTTCAAAATATATAGCAGGATACCAGCTGAATTCAGGTAATCTGCGAACTAATCTTTCGCTCTCAGCGGAGATAGGAAAAAGTCACTTGGAGGATGTGGCAGGAAAGGGAACGGGCGAGAAGCGCGGGATCCGGACCAAACAGTATTTCTTCCAAATTTGATTTCAGTTTTTGATTTATGTTTTTGATTTTAGTTTTGCTGTTAACTTCTACAATTTCAGTAGAAGTTCATGCGGTTGGAATGAGTTGGGCCTGTACGCAGTGATCCTTGCCGGCTCCACCGGTCCTTGACCCATTGTGGATAAGAAAGCGTTAGCTTAGGACCAGAAATTAGCAAAAAAAAAAAAAAAAAAAAAAAAAAAATCGAGAAATTCGAAAATTCGAAAATTCATTTTTTCCCTCTTTCCATTCCTATGATCACTTCTGTGCTTGACTTCTCGAATTGTTAACCGTCGCGAGGTATTTAAAATGCCTCCGGTGAGAAAAAATCGCCCAAAGCCGACAACTTCAGTCGGCTTTGAACGGACACCATTGTGTCCAAAACCTACTGGCCTCGCGCAAAAACTATCAAGCCTATTTGCGAGTGAGGCCTTCGTCCCAGGGAAGTCTACAAATCTTCCCGACAAAGAGATGACTGATTCTGAGCCCATCAGGACAGTTACAATTGGTCCCGAGACCACCAACCCCATCGAGCTGGCCCAGTGGCAAGCAGCTCTAGGAAAGGAAAGGAGGTCGTGAGAGAAAAGACGACAGAACCTGCAGAAAACTCTGCAAGAAAAATCGCTGTGCCAGCCTCCAAAGGCACAGCTTCGACAACAGCGATGGAATTTCCTCCTGAGCTGCAATCTGTGATGGAGGCCGAAAAGCGTCGAACGGCGCAAATTAAGGCCCGAATCGAAATTTGCTCCACTGCAATTAGCAGTGTGGAAGCAGCACTCTCGCCTCTCTCGATTGGCGACGACAAAGAATTCGTAGACGGCATCAAAGTCTACCTTCGAGCGGCCATCGGCCAATTTGTTCAATCAGGCCCAGGGACCACACCACCGGTTCTCCCTGCTCGCCCAAGCAACCCTCTTCCGACGAGGGCTCAAGAAATTAGGGTTCAGAACCCTACGACAACCCATGCTCCGGCACCAAAGGCGACTTGGGCCACAGTAGCCCGTGCAGGTCTAGGCCGCAGCGCTGGGCCGTCAATTACAAAGACAGCACCGCCTGCCCCAAAAGCAAAAAGTGCCAAACCGAGGACAGCAGTCGATACGAGACTGTTTCTACGCCTCGCGTTTAATCACCCCACCGACAACTGTCACCAGCTGGCGTAAGATTAGCTGTGTCACAGGTGCTTGGTACCGCTGCCGACGACATTACGTTGGTTCAGCGGGTCAAAACAGGCTTTGCGCTGACAGCAAAGAATGAACTCGCTCGGAAAGAGCTCCTGGATTCCTCCATATCACGGAGGGAATCCGGAATAAACCTGGAGCCAGCGTCAAATCTGGTTGCCTTCCAGATTGCCACCGTACCGGTGACAATAAACACACTTGCAGGTCCCAGCGAGATCACGGCAAAGATGGTTGCAGACGAAGTCACGCGAGTGACGAAATTGGTTCCGTTTCTTGTCCGTCCTCATGGGCAGTGCAAGCCCGGGGCGCCATACGAGAACTGGCAAGCCCTCTTTCCTCGCGAATCCACGCCCCGACCTGGATTTCGCCTTTTCGACGACTCTGGAGCTGCGAAGCTCTTCCGACCGCGTCGACCAATAGAACAATGCAAACGCTGCCTTGGCTTCCACGCCAGCCGCGGATGCTCCCGCACTCCAGCTTGCTGGAATTGCGGATCTAACATGCACTCAGAATCAGAGTGCAAGGCTCTCACCCGGTGTCGAAACTGTGGGGGACCTCACCGATCGGATTCCCGGGCCTGCTTAGCCAGACCCAGCAAGTCCGGACCGGTGCCAAAAGAGCAGCTCGCGCGGATCCGCCAGATCCAGCAAGGGGAGTTCGCGAAAGTAGCTCGATTTAGGGCTGCAGCCAAAAGGGCCGAAGAGGCAACGATGGCCTCAACGAAGGACGTCTCAATGGCCGAGGGATCGGGTTTCGGAATCCTGGAATCCGAAGAAGTTTGAGGGTACAGCAACCCTCGGTGAAGTCTACAAAAAGCTTCAAAATATATAGCAGGATACCAGCTGAATTCAGGTAATCTGCGAACTAATCTTTCGCTCTCAGCGGAGATAGGAAAAAGTCACTTGGAGGATGTGGCAGGAAAGGGAACGGGCGAGAAGCGCGGGATCCGGACCAAACAGTATTTCTTCCAAATTTGATTTCAGTTTTTGATTTATGTTTTTGATTTTAGTTTTGCTGTTAACTTCTACAATTTCAGTAGAAGTTCATGCGGTTGGAATGAGTTGGGCCTGTACGCAGTGATCCTTGCCGGCTCCACCGGTCCTTGACCCATTGTGGATAAGAAAGCGTTAGCTTAGGACCAGAAATTAGCAAAAAAAAAAAAAAAAAAAAAACAAACGCACATTCGAGAACCCTCAATTTGCCCATTTCCACCCTTCCACCCGTTTCACCCATTATTTATCGAATCGAATTGCAATTGTTTGCCATCGGCGGCATTTTTAAAATGCCTCCGACGCGTAAACCGCACAAAAACGCGGTCAGTGGCACTGCCAAAGATCGCGTCAGCAAAACTACCAATGGAATACGGCTATTCAAAACCACGCGAGGAATATGCTAGCAAGACGAGGACTCGAGTCCAATCTCCAGAACATGAACGCCATCGCGGCTGCGCTCCAAGCGAAGGAGAACGATGTCCCCGAAGTCGAAATGGTGGACGCAGAAGTCGACAGGTTGAAAACCCTCGCCGATTCAATTTGGGCATCATCCAGTCCAGAAGACGCAGAACAAGTCTTTCCAGCACTACCGCGACTGGTAGAAGTCAGACCCTCAAAAGGGGCCGAGATAATAACCAGCAAGGCATCAACTGCCCCAGAAAGTGTCGCCGAGAAAGCAGTCCCGTCGACAACGACCGAGCCCGCACACGTTGCGGCTCGAAAAATTGCGGTTCCGTTAGCAAAGCGGACACCAAAGAAAAATACAGCGAGGGAAACGGAAGTCCCGGACTGCGCAGAGGCAACAAATGTCTCAAGACCTCAGCCACCCCCGGCCTCGATTCCAGGGACGGCTGAGTGCCACAACCACTCTTCTGGTGGTGCTCCCACCGGCACCACGCCAATTCACCCGCCGGAAATAGAGGCTTTACTCGAAGCCGAAAGAAAGCGGGCTGCAAACACCTCAGCCAGGCTCGAGATAGGGTCAACGGTGTTAAAAACATTGGAAAGTGTTATCCTGTCCATGAAAACGACAGATAACAAAGAATACTTGGACGCGATGAACGTGTGTCTGAGGGGCGCCCTCGCCCATTTCCTGCGCACTGGAACCACATCAGTGCCGACAAGTCTTCCCCCCCGCCCCATCGGCCAGCAGGCCAGCAACAGCGGGCCCTCACCACCATCGACCGCCAGGACAGCAAATCCTGCCGTCGCGGTGCCCCAGGTCACTTCAACCTGGGCAACTGTAGCCCGGAAAGGGCTACCCAAACAGCCGACACCAGTGATGATAAGTCGAACCCCGAAAATGCCGACTCCGCCGACCAAGAAATCGGCCAAGACGTCCCCTTCGTCCACGCCGGATAACCGACTGTTCCTCCGACTAAATTCTAAACACCAGTGGCGAAATCTTTCGCCAGCTGGCATCAGAGAAGCCGTGGCACAGCTCACTAACGCGACCCAATCAGCAATTGAACACGTATACCGTGTCCCAACAGGTTTCGCGCTCCGAGCGAAGGACCAGGAATCCCGCCAGGCTCTATTGAACGCGGCAGAATCTTTCCTTCCCATCGGGGGAAGACTAGAAGAGGCCTCCGAACTTGTGGCGCTCCAGATCTCGACGGTCCCCGTTGCCATCCACACTCTTCTTGGAAGGGTACAAGTGACAGAAGAGATGGTGATCGAGGAGATCTCGAGAGTTACCAAGGCCATTCCAGTCAAGGTACGGCCCCACGGGAAGACCCGGCTAGACGCGCCATACAAGTCATGGCTGGCCCATTTCAAGAAGGGAGCGGCACCAAGACAAGGGTTCCGCCTATTCGACGACTCGGGCGTCGCGGTCCCACACAAACCGCGACAGACTGTGCAGCAATGCAAACGCTGCCTGCAGTTCCACGGGACGCGTGGTTGCTCTCGCGCCCAAGCTTGCTGGAACTGCACCTCCACGATGCACTCGACAGACGAGTGCCGTGCACACACCAAGTGCCGCAACTGCGGAGGACCGCACAGGTCCGACAGTCGAGTCTGTCTGGCGCGCCCCACCAAGTCCGGGCCGGTAAGCAGAGAGCAACTGGCCAATATTCGCATCGCGAGCCAACGCGAGCTAGCAGCTGTTGTGAGGGCTAAAGCTGCTGTCCGTCGCGCTGAGGCAACAGTTCAAGCGGCTGCTAGGCAAACGCAAGACTCACCAACAGCGGTGAAATCAAACAACAGTTTCGAAGTTCTAATGACCGACGTCGCCCCCGACGCCACGGCCACAGAAACGACGAATCCTGTTGAGTCTTCCTGAAGGGCCCCTCACGGGTCCCTTCTAGCCTCTCACCTACGATAAGTTTTATGTCGATCAACGTAGGTAGGGGAGGCCAATCACACGACATCGCGCTTTCCCGAGCTTACGAGCTAGGCGTAGATGTGGTGCTAATACAAGAGCCTTTGTGGAACAAAGCCACAAAGGAAACGAAGTCACACCCTGGATACGACTGCCATACACCACATGGCGGCGTAAATATTCGACCCAGGGCAGTGACTTACACACTAATTAACAGGAGAATCCTTTCGGCAACTCAAATCTTTCCCTGCAATCCCCCGACGGCGGACTACTGCTGGGTTGTGGTAAACGGAGTCACGTTTCTCAACGTGTACAAAGACCCAAACGATCCGACAGCAATTCGACCTCTCCTCAGCTGGGACCCACCACCCCGATCCGTCGCGGCTGGCGACTTCAACGCGGTGCACTGCGCGTGGCAACCAGAGGTCACCCGCCCACGCGGACAAGGAATCGAAATCGAGAGATGGGCGGAACGCCATAATCTCACTTGTCTGATTGTGGGCGAGCCAACGCATCGGGCCGGAAACACGCTGGATCTTGCTTGGACCAACGTCAACGGGGCCCAAGCATGGGTGGATCGCAATGAGTGCGTAACCAGCGACCATCTTCCGATTCGAGGACAAGTTCCCACTGGATTCGAAAAAAGGGACCAGGAGCCATCGCCGATCAGGGTAACGCGCGGCAACCTGCCGAGGTTCGCCCTTGCCGTCACGCAGTTCACTCACCCGCCACTAGTCTTGGACACGATTTGCCAGGTGGATGAATACGCCAACGATCTCTGTTCCGGCCTTACTAACGCTATCAAAGCAGCAGGAACACGAAGGAACAAAAGACGTGGCAAATGTGCACCTTGGTGGACTCCGGAATGCAAGCTGGCTCACACGAAATATCGTGCAGCAGTAACTCCGGAACAACGATGGGTGCATTCGAAGAATCTGCGTTCAACCCTCAGAGCGGCAAGAAAAGAGCACCAGACGCGTCAGGTCGAAGCGATCACAACACCGACTGACGTGTTCAAGCTGATGCGCTCGGCCGAACCAAGGCAGGCAAGCACGCCCCCTCCACTCAACCACGAAGGGAAGGTGTACTCCGATCCGGCTGAGCGGGCAGAGATACTCCGAGATGCTCTTTTGGCACGGCACCAAGCGACGGACGACCTACCGCCACTCGATGCGCCGAGTACCAACCGAATCCCCTGGAACGACCATGTCTCGGACGAGGAGATTCGTATGTGCACCATAGGCTGTGCCAATACAGCGCCCGGAGCAGACGGGATCTCTGTGGAGCTTCTGCGAAGCTGTTGGAAGACGATTGGACCATTTGTTGGCACTCTCTTCCGCGCCTGCATCAGACTCGGCACCCACCCATCCTGCTTCAAGCTGGCTGAAGTGGTGCTCCTCCGCAAGACGAACCGAGATCCAGCGACTGTTAAGGGCTGGAGACCGATTGCACTTCTGTCATGTTTGGGTAAGGGACTGGAACGACTCTTGGCGAAGCGGATGGCCCATCTCGCGGTTACGCTCGACGTTGTTGGAGACCAACAATTCGGCGCGCTCCCAAAAGATCCGCAAACGACCTTGTCAACTGCGTAGTCCACGACATCGAAGAGGCAAGTACCCAGGGATGGGCGGCCACATTTACGACTCTGGATGTCCAAGGCGCGTTCGATGCAGTACTTCACAATCGTTTGGTGAGGAGAATGCAAGAACAGGGGTGGCCGGACTCAATTCTCCGATGGACGACATCATTCCTTGCACAACGAAAGGTGCAAGTCCGATATCCTGGAGGGGTAACAGGGCAGAAAGAGTTGGTGTGTGGGGTCCCGCAGGGGTCGCCGATATCGCCACTTCTCTTCCTCTTGTACATGGCAGAGCCAATGCGAAGCGGCAATGCAGAAATGAGGTTTAGCTACGCTGACGACGTCGGGATACTAGGATTCGGGCGCAGCATAGCCGAGTCAGCCGCTTCTGTACAGAAGGAAGTTGATCATCTTCTGGAGTGGGCGAGAAACAACGCAGTCTCCTTCGATACCAACAAGTCGGAGGTAGTCCAGTTTCCCGGACGCAAACGCGAGGAGCCAGTGGGCATTTATGTGAACGGCATGGTTATCGAGCCAGCAGACCAAATACGCTGGCTAGGAGTACACTTAGACCCGCAACTGGACTTCAAACACCACGTCACAACGTGGTGTGGAAAAGCTCTGAAGGTAGCCCAGCAAATGCGCCGCTTCAACTCAGCATATCGAGGAGCAGCTCCTGCAGCACTGGTTCGGGCAGTAGACACGTGTATTGTCCCCGTAGCAACCTTTGGAGCAGATGTTTGGTGGCCCGGCCTCAAACGTCCGACCAGAAGGGGAATCATCACACCTCGGACTAGCATTTTCTGCGAGATGATCGACAAGGCAATCTTGACGGGACTGCGCGCTGCCCTTCCGGTAATGAGAACGACACCGAATCTTGTTCTCCATCGCGAAGGAGGTACCCCAACAGGAAAGATCATTCTGGAAGGGAACCGATTACGGCTTTCGTCTCGGCTCCACTCACTGGACAACCGTCACCCGCTCCGGACTCGTGCCGCCGTGTGTCCAAACGATGGAACACGGAAGTACAAGAAAAATGCTCGGGCACCCAAGAATCCGGAGATCCAGATGTCAAGAGTGCAGCGGGCCTACCGACAACTCCCGGACGCGGAAGACGCCAAGCCTCTGCCGCCGCCATGCTATCTGTCAAACTTCGGCCCAAGGATAGAGGAGGAGGACAAGTTAATTCGGTTCCTTAGAGGTGTATTACCATCGGATATATGTGCCTACCCGGATGGATCGTCGGAGGGGCATGGTCGCTCAGCATGGGGGTTCGTCTTGAAGAGGGATGGAAAGACTCTTTTGAAGGGATATGGCATCAAGCATGGTGGTGAAGTGCTTGATGCGGAAATTATAGGGGCGAGAAAGGCCCTGGAAGCTGCGCTAGGATTGCTGGAGAGAGAGAACGGGAGAAGTAACGGCAGGCAGCGGATCAACGTGTTGACGGATAGTCAGTCTGTAGTGAAGGCACTGCTGACGGGAACCGCCACTACAAGTCTCGACGATGTACGCCAATTTAGGGCGCTATCAGAAAAGGCTCGAGTCTCGGTTCAGTGGATACCAGCCCACTCCGGGATACAGGGAAACGAAGAGGCTGATAGAGCCGCACGCTCCGGCCTCCGACAACTTCCAAGTAAAGAGAGCCAGCCTGGCTCCGTCACTTTGGCGTACGTTCGTCGTCTGATGAACCAGAAACGACAAGCGCTTCTCGAGGACTGGTGGGAAGAAGCATGTCCACCTAGATATCGAAATCTGGGTCTACTCATGCGAAGACGCAAGCCACAGGAGCAGACACTTTCTCGGCGGTTACTCCGTGAACTGATCTCAGCCCGAACGGGACACGGAAACTTCGCTGCATGTCACCGTCGTTTCAACAACTTCACCGCTTCCATGGAGTGTGCGTGTGGAGAGGAAACATCACCTCTCCACTTCATTCACTGTCGACTGCACGAACGTCAGACGCGTCGACTTCGAGGGACAATGTCGCATCACGACTTTGTCCAAAAGCTTCTCGGGCCTAAGTGCCTTGAGAATTTTACAAATTTTGCGCAGGAAACCGGCTGCTTCGGCGACCCACCTGCAAGTTCGTCACCAGCTCTCAGCGGAGACAACATTAACTAGGTCATAGCACGAAGCATGACAGGAAGGAAAACGAGACGAGGAGTGTCGCTTTCCCACCTCAAATTGGAGTATTGGATTTGGAATTTTGGTTATGGGAGTCTGTGGGAGCATATATTTTCTTTCTTATAACTAGCTACTGGTTGTGTAGTGGGTCACGCAGTGAGACCGAGTCGGGCATGTGGGAAGCATGATCTTGGCCGTGTACACCGGTCCTTGACTCCTAGGAGATATAGAGCATAGCTTAGGACCTTAAAAATTAAAAAAAAAAAAAAAAAAAAACAAACAAACAAACAAACAGCTGTCCGCAGGAACCCGAGCCAGAAAAGAAAGCGGCAAATCTGCGCCGTGGTGGACTCCTATGTGCAAATCCGCATACGCAGAATTCCGAGCTGCAACGACACCGACACAGCGGGCCACTTGCGCGAAGAAGCTCTGTGCGACCATTACAGCCGCCAAGAAAAAATACCAGACAAGCCAAGTGGAAGCAATGACATCACCGTCCGATATCTTCAAGCTGATGCGTTCGGCCAACCACAGACAGGTTAGACCTCCTCCACCGCTCAACTACAACGGATCCTACATCACCGACCCGTTAGAGCGAGCTACCATTCTCCGAGACGCCCTTCTTGCACGCCACCAACAATCGGACGACCTTCCGCCATGCAACGCTCCAAGCGATAATCGAATACCTTGGGAAGGTGAAATCTCAGATGAAGAAGTGTGCACTTGCACAATCGACTGTGGGAAGACAGCACCTGGGGCAGACGGAGTTACGGTCGAGCTCCTCGAAGCTTGCTGGAAGACGATCGGACCGTGTATTTTGCAGCTCTTTAGAGCCTGTATACGACAGGGCACTCATCCATCTTGCTTCAAGCTAGCGGAAGTGGTACTACTAGAAAAGCCTAATAGGGACCCAACCACGATCAAAGGCTGGAGACCTATAGCCTCCTCTCATGTATAGGTAAAGGGTTGGAAAGGCTTCTTGCCAAGCGAATGGCGCACCTAGCAATCACCTGTGATGTGGTTGGCCATCAACAATTCGGTGCGCTCCCAAAGCGATCAGCAAAGGACCTGGTTTCCTGCGTAGTCCATGACGTCGAAGAAGCACGCTCTCAGGGATGGGCCTCGACATTCGTCACTTTAGACGTCCAAGGAGCGTTCGATGCAGTGCTCCACAATCGCTTGGTCAGGCGCATGCAAGCCCAGGGATGGCCAGACTCAATACTCCGGTGGACGACTTCATTCCTCACACATCGGAAGGTACAAGTGCGTTTCTCCGGTGGAGTCACCACACAGAAAGAGCTGGTCTGCGGAGTCCCCAGGGATCACCAATTTCGCCATTACTTTTCCTTCTGTATATGGCAGAGCCAATGAAAAGTGGTACCCCGGGATTGAGGTTTAGCTACGCCGACGACATCGGTATTTTAGGGTTTGGACGCACAATTGCTGAATCTGCCGCTGCTGTACAAGGAGAGACAGATCATCTTCTCGAATGGGCGCGGAATAATGCCGTCGACTTTGACACGGAAAAATCCGAAGTCATTCAATTTCCGGGACGACGTCGAGAGGAAGCAGTTGGTGTCCACGTCAACGGAACCCTTATCGAGCCTGCAGAAAACATTCGCTGGCTAGGCGTGAATCTGGATCCACGACTCAATTTTAAACACCATGTAACTACATGGTGCGGTAAAGCGGTAAAAGTTGCCCAGCATATGCGCCGCTTCAACTCTACCTTTCGAGGAGCAGCTCCTGGGCCATTGACTAAGGCAGTAGACATGTGCGTTGTCTCGCTAGCAACTTTTGGATCTGATGTCTGATGGCCAGGGTCCAAACGCCCAACGATACGAGGAATGGTCACGTCATCTACCTCCAACCTCTGCAGCATGATTGACCGAGCTAATCTGATGGGATTACGGGCTGCACTTCCAGTGATGAGGACAACACCAAACATAGTCCTTCACAGAGAAGGAGGAATCCCGCCGGCGAAGGTCATACTTGAGGGAAACCGTCTCCGGCTTTCAGCAAGGCTTAAGACCCTTGACGACCGACACCCTTTGAGGACCTGCGCTTCCGTGTGCCCGAATGTCAGCACTCGGAAATACAAAAAGACCGCCAAGACCCCAGCCAGACCAGAGATCCAGATGTCACGGTTACAGCGTGCCTACCGAGAGCTTCCGGAAGCAGAAGCCCCCGAAAGTCTGATGCCTGTGGTTTACCCTAGGAAATCAGTCTCAAAGCCGACAGAACGCGAAGATTGCGTCCGATGGATTAGCGACGTGCCAGGAACGGACATTTGCGCATACTCGGATGGTTCATCGGAAGGACATGGACGCTCTGCCTGGGGTTTCGTTCTGAGGAAGGATGGGAAACTTATTGGCAAAGGAAGTGGCGTCAAGCACGGGGAGAGGTGCTGGATGCAGAAATAATTGGAGCAAGGAATGCTCTGGAGGCTGCACTGGAGTTCCTGGAGAACGAGAAGTTCAGGAAAGGTGGAGGTTTTAGGAGAATACACGTGTTTCTTGACAGTCAGCAGGCTGTAAGCGCACTAACGACAGGCTCGTCCTCAACTAGCCTCGAAGATGTACGCAAATTCCGCGCGTCATCCAAGAGAGCAGAAATATCAGTGAAGTGGGTTCCAGGGCATGCAGGAATCCAAGGAAATGAAGAGGCAGATTCCATGGCCCGTGCAGCACTTCGAGAACTGCCCAGCCAGGATACGCAACCAGGATCCAGTACTCTGGCACATCTTCGAGGCCTCATGAATCGCAGACGGCAGAGATTGCTGGACAATTGGTGGGAAGAGGCCTGTCCGCCTAAATACCGCCAACTCAACTTACAGGTGCGGAGACGTAAACCACCGGAACTGTCTCTCTCTAGGCACCTCCTCCGGGCACTAATTGCAGCACGAACGGGTCACGGCAATTTCGCGGCATACCATCGCCGTTTCAACAACCCATACGCACCCATGGAGTGCTCTTGCGGGAAGGAAACTACTCCAACCCACTTCATCCACTGTAGCCGCCACGCACAACAAACGCGAAGGCTCAGAAAGTCAATGTCACACGTTGACTTTGTCAAAAAGCTTCTCGGGCCCAAGTGCCACGATAGCTTCAAAATATTTGCGGAGGAAACCGGCTGTTTTGATAGCCAACCCGCCAACTCATCCACTGTGTGACGTGATCGATGTTTGAAAGTACTTCAATTAATCCTTAGAATATTAAGCTAAAGAGAGAAGAAAGAGACTATGAAAGGCGGGGTATCTACCCCAAACTATATACAATGAACGTGGGTGACATTATAAAATTGGCGGGGAACCGAGCCTATATGCCTCAGGCCGCCTTCATCATCAGCATCGTGACAAATCGTCACACACTGCTCTCAGCAGGGATCAGATAAACTAGTCATTGCCACAACGCATGACACGAAAGGGAACGAGGCGAGAAGTGTCGTTTCTCTGAGGAAATTTCTTATGTACTTGAATTTAGAGTTGAAGGATGGAGTCTCGATTTCGGAGTCGGAGTAGGTGGTGTCTTCTGAGTTATAATTTACCTTCTACTTTTTCTGTAGCGGGTCTCGCGGTTGGAATGAGTTGGCCTGTAAGCAGTGATTCCCGCCGGCTCACCAGTCTTGTACCGATAGTGGACCTAGAGCTTTTAGCTTAGGACTTTATATAATAAAAAAAAAAAAAAAA
>OENG01000277.1:0-12234 GCA_900239735.1 Blumeria hordei DH14 | reverse complement strand
CCGCGAAGTGAGTTTTCTATTAGCTGGGACCTGCTGGCGGGTGGAAATGGTGCCTGCGTTGGCCAATGTAGGCTACAGGGCTTACTATCGGTTCACCAGCCGTTACAATCCCCCTCCTTTTCCTCGCTGAAGTGGGGTTAAGATGACCGCCGTTTCGCCTGCTTCGTCGTTTCTCCATAGCGTGGGGTTCTGCTGGCCCAACATATGCACCTGCACTGTTTTCGGGAGGTCCGTCGTTTGATTCTATTTGTCCATATTTTTCTTCGTATTTGTCCAATGCTATGGTGTCTTTTATGAGCTCGATTGGCTCCCATGATGGGTTAGCCCAGCCTGTCCATTTGACTAGTGCTTGACGGAAAGTTCCCCGTCCTCGTTGTACTGTTCTTGCTCTCAGTATAGACTCCACTTCATATTCTGGTTCTTCTAGCTGATCAATCAAAGGCGGGTTTTGCGCGTCATCGCGTTTTTGGCTTGGGAATGGGTCGTCCCCTGCTCGCTTGACAAGTTCGACATGGAAACGTTTATGGAGGTTACCTGGGACATCAAGTTCTACGGTTAGTGCGTCGGGTACAGCCGTTACCCTGTATTTGGCGTGCAGCCAGGCCAATTTTTTTGAAAGTTGCGGGTACTGATGTTTCGCAGATTTAACCAAACTTTATCCCGACTTTAAATCTTTCCGGTTGCCTTCGAAGTCTGTTGCATTTTCCTCATACCGTTGCTGTGCAGAAGCCATGGCTGCTTGAGCGAAGTCTTGTGCGTTCCTTAGACGTTGAATGTAATTTTCTGCTAAAACTTTACCTGGGTGACGTGATAGGTCGTTTTCTTTTGTGGGCTCTGGAAGTGGGTTGACGTCATATCCGTGTCGGAGAAAAAACGGGCTTATGCCCCCAATTGCCGAGCTTGGTCGAGCATTCAAGGCCATCTGGGCCATAGGTAGCAGTTCTGCCAGTTACTTTGTGCGTAGCAGGTGAACGCCCTCAAGTATTTGAACATTTCCTGATTTGCACGTTCACTAGCATTTGACTGGGGGTGGTAAGCTGTGGTTAGCTGCTGCGATATTCCTAGCGATTTACAAAAGAATTTCCAGAAATGACTAAGCCAATCGCTTCCCCTGTCGCTCGTCAAAAATTTAGGAAATCCGTAGTATCTATAATATCTGTCGATAAAGATACGTGCGCAATTCTCGGCGTCCATGGTTGGCGCGGCGAACATGAATACATCCTTCCCCAGTCTATCCGTAATAACCATGACATTTGTACACCCATTTGATTCTGGCAAATCAGTGACAAAGTCAATTGTTAAATCGCTTCCTAACCTCTCAGGAACTGGGAGCGGCTTTAGGAATCCTGCTTTAGCCTCCCTCCAAACGTTGGTTCGGCCGCAAACGTCACAGTTACGTATAAATTGACGTACGTAATGTCTCATCTTAGGTTTCATGGATCGTTGTGGCATAGCGTAATATGAAACGTCATGTGGACGGCTAGGCTAAAACACAAACATTAGTTCAATGTACGTTTAAAACTAGCAAGGAAGACTGATAAGAGTAGGCTAGTCTCATTAGGTGATGTGTAGCAGATTGTTTGGCATAGAGGCGGTGTGGTACATGCTATTTGGTAATTTTATGTATATAAATACTCGGTGTGAAGAAGCATTATTCTTCACGCAACGTCTTCTTCAATTACCTTAACAATACATTTGTTTACCCATCTCTTCTTCGGGAAGACCATTTATCTCTTTTCAGCTCTTCATCAGCAAGACCCACGTGTAGCCTCTATCGCTACTATCTACCAATTCGTCTCTTCCTAGAGAAGACCAGTCATCCCTTCGACCCACTCATCACCTTCATCTACCACCTAGATCTCCGTTAGACCACATACGCACCCTGTGGAACACTGTCCTAACCTCGCCCTTGAGATTACGTTGCGTCGTTATCCACACCGTGCAGAATGTCTACAGACTACTCTCGTGGTTGGGCTCCTCCTACCACAATCGAAAACTTCAAACAGCAATTTGCCACTGATGCGGACGCGCTATACGCATACATGAACGGACACCTCAATCGATACCGCACTGAACGAGATACTGCTCAGGGTCAGCTCATGGCTGCTCGCCAGGTTATTGAAAGCCTCGAGGAACAGAACAACAAGTTGAACCTCGACTTAAACATCGCTAAAGCCGGTCATTCTTCTAATAAACCTAGCCCGGCTATAGCCGCCCGGGACTCGGCTTCGGCATTTCGCTCCGAGAAATTCCCGGACCCCGAAAAATTCAACGGCACAAGGAGTAAACTGCCCGGTTTCATCACACAATTACGGATGAAGCTCGAGGTAAATAATGACAGATTCCGAGATGAGTCTGCCAAAGTTATTTATTCCATTAGTCGGTTGGAGGGACAAGCTCTCGATCAAATTGTTCCTCTAGTAAACACAAACCCTGAGAAACCATTTTCATCAGTCACAGCGTTTTTGTCGTATTTAGATGCCTCATTTGGAGACCCAGACCCTCGAGGAACTGCCCGTCGTGAACTGAAAACTCTGAAACAGGGTGCTGGTGATTTTGCAACCTACTACTCAAAATTTCTTCGAGTCATTGGCTATCTTGAATACAATGAAGCTGCAAAAATTGATGCTCTTGCCGAAGGTCTTTCCGAGGATATGAAAGATGCAATGATGCATCGAACAGAAATACCAGTAATCCTCGAGGACTATGCAACTTTGCTCATGAAAATCGACAATCAGATCCGGGGTCGCAAGGCTGAACAAAAAAACCCCGCGAATTTTCTCGGCAAACAGTTGACAGAAATTTCGCGCACCCATCACATGTTGCAGGTGGTCTAGCTCCCATGGATTTGTCAACAATGAAACTTTCTAACACCACCAGACCAGCACCTGAAAACAGATACAATTTTGTAAATGGGTTCCGTAAACTTTCGGCTGGGGAAAAACAATGGCGTCGGGAAAACTCCCTTTGTATGTATTGTGCGGGGCGGGGCACGGCCCTGACAGGTGCCCTTCAGCGAAACGCCCAAATCATCAGGCACCAATTACTGGTGCAGTTTTAATGTCATCGCCGTGCACACACCATCCAGCAAGTCCAGGGGACACCAAATCCGAGCCGGATTTTCAGTAGTCCCGGATTTGAAAGATAGCCCTGATCCGGGGCCCTCAAAACTCTCCTCGATGTCTGCATTTTCTATATCAAGCTTTTCGGTGTCGCAAGCGGAGGACAAGTTGGATGGTGACCATTTGGTTGCTGCCTGTATATTAGTAACAGCTAAAAAATCCATTCAAACTTACTCACTTATTGATACTGGATGCTCTGGGTATGCATTTATTGACGAAACATTTGCGCGCTATCACAACTTTCCCCTCTACATTTTAAAAACCCCGCGCACTCTAAAAGTAATAGACGGAAGGCCCATATCTTCTGGTAGGGTCACCCACGCTTGCCGTCTACAATTATCAATTGACTCTCATCACGAAACCGCTACATTCTTTGTTACCAAACTTGGTTCGTACCCTATAGTACTTGGAATCCCATGGCTTCAAAGGCATGACCCAGAACTACGGTTTAAGAATAACACAATTCTCTTCAATTCCAATCATTGCAAACAAATATGTAATAGCTCTGTAGTCCCCCTTCAATCAAGGGAATTGCACCAAGAAATCTCTCAAAATTTGTAAACTCCAAGGCCACCTCTGAGTGCGAACCCAAAAATAAGCTTCGAGTACACAGCGTAGAGGTTGAAGACAACCGTAAAACAAAAATACTAACTGCTTCTGGAAATTCAAAAGTCAGTTTACCAGTACAGTATCATAAATTTTACGGGATGATGGACGAAAGACTCGCTAACTCACTTCCACCACGCCGTATCTATGACCATAAAATCCCTATTAAGGATGGGAAGGAGCCTCCATTTGGGCCTCTTTATGGTATGTCCCGGGAGGAATTGACGGAATTAAATTCCTATATTCAGGAAAATCTCAAAAAAGGATTTATTAGAAAGTTCTTCACCAGCTGGAGCTCCTGTGCTTTTTGTGAAGAAAAATGACGGAACACTTCGTCTTTGCGTTGACTACCGAGGGCTAAACGAACTTACCGTCAAAAATCGGTACCCCTACCATTGATCCGAGAAACACTCGACCGGCTTTCTAAAGCAAAATGGTACACCAAGTTGGATCTTAGGCAAGGTTATAATCAGATCAGAATGGCCGAGGGAGAGGAATGGAAAACTGCTTTCCGCACTAGATATGGCCATTTTGAGTATACTGTTATGCCTTTTGGGTTAACTAACGCTCCTGCCACGTTCCAGCACTTCATTAACGATTGTCTTCGCGATTATTTAGACATATTTTGCACAGCCTATCTTGATGATATCCTCATTTACAGCGAGACTCTAGAGGATCATGTAACCCACGTTCACAGAGTGCTGGAAGCCTTACAGAAAAAAGGAGTCCTCCTGAAGCCAGAAAAGTGTAAATTTCATACACAAAGCACAACGTATCTAGGACTTATTATCGAGCCAGGTGGTATCAGAATGGATCCGGGTAAAGTAGATGCTGTAAAAAACTGGACTGCTCCTAAAACAGTAAAGACGTTCAGGCATTCCTAGGTTTTGCCAACTTCTATCGACGTTTTGTCCGCGGATTCTCATCACTAGCATTTCCACTTACCCAGCTAACACGTAAAAACGCTCCCTTTATCTGGAATTCGGAATCAGAAGGCGCATTCGAAGCCTTAAAAAATGCTTTTATCACAGCACCTATCTTGGCCCACTTTGATCCTGAGAGAGAAATCACAGTTGAGACAGATGCTTCAGACTATGTCTCTGCTGGGATTCTATCCCAACGCGATGACAAGGGTATCCTTCGCCCGATTGCTTACTTATCGAAAAAACATTCGCCAGCTGAATGTAATTATGAAATTTACGACAAAGAACTTCTGGCAATCATACGTGCTTTTGAAGAATGGCGACCAGAACTGGAAGGTGCTGCACATGAAATTGCGGTGATATCAGATCATAAAAATTTAGAGTATTTTATGAGCTCCAAGCACCTTAATCGTAGACAAGCACGTTGGGCCGAGTACCTTTCACGCTTCAATTTTGTTATTAAGTATCGACCAGGAAAGCAAGGAGGAAAGCCAGATGCACTTACAAGAAGATCACAGGATTTCCCTGGTGAAAATGACAATAGAAGATTACATCAAAGTCAGATTGTTCTGAAGAGGGAAAACCTAGAAAGACATCTAGATCTGTCTGCAATCTTGTCGCTTCGCACTGAAAAAACAAATACCCCAGAGTGGGAAGAATTGTTTGTTCAGGGGTATCAAAATGACCCGTTCCCTGGTAAGATACTGGGCCTGATGAAGGCTAACGTGAAGCAATCAAAAGATATATCGCTGGCGGAATGTGCGGAGTTCGAAAATAAACTAGTCTACAGAGAAAAATGGTACGTGCCACAATACGACCCAATCAAACTCCATATCCTCAAGCAATGCCACGACAATCCCTCGGCTGGACACCCTGGTCGCGAAAAAACATTTGAACTTGTAAGCCGAGACTATTATTGGCCATCTATGCGAAAATACATAGCGCGTTACGTGCGCAACTGCCACACTTGTCGTCGAAGTAAGCCCAGTAACCACGCCAAGTTTGGAGTCTTGCGACCACTACCCATTGCTCAACAACCATGGCAAGAAGTTTCTATGGACTTTGTAAATGGATTACCTGTAAGTGATGGATTTGACGCAGTTATGGTGGTAGTAGATAGACTGACAAAAATGCGTCATCTAATACCTTGCAATACCACAACAACTTCCAAAGATGTCGCTCAATTATACTTATGTAATGTTTGGAAGCTTCATGGTCTGCCAACCCATATTACTTCGGATCGCGGTACACAGTTTACGGCCAAATTCTGGAAGGAATTATGCAACAATCTACGCATCAAGGCAAGAATGTCCACTGCTTTCCATCCAGAAACAGATGGACAGACCGAAAGATTTAATGCTGTAATGGAACAGTACTTACGAAGCTATGTATCATATCAACAGGATGACTGGGCCAAGTGGCTCCCTATGGCAGAGTTTGCTGCAAATAACCAAGTGGCGGCTTCAACCCAAGCAACACCATTTATGAGCAACTATGGTTTTCATCCTCGCTTCACAATTGCCGTTAAGCCCTACACTAAAACAACTCCAAGCCATAACGCTAGGGATTTTGCCCTCAAAATGAGACAAATACATGACGTCTTGCGAGCTAATATAAGATCAGCGCAAGACGAACAGGAACAAGCAGTCAACGTAAATAGAAAACCTGCACCCAATTACCACGTCGGCGACCTCGTTTTTCTCTCTGCAAAAAATATAAGAACCACGCGGAACTCTCGGAAGCTCGACTGGAAAAAACTTGGCCCCTTTTCAATTACGAAGATAATATCCCCATACGCCTATCGCCTTGATCTCCCAAAGACAATTAAAATACACCCGGTTTTTCATGTATCTCTATTAGAGCCTGCTCCAGTTGATCCTGTACCAGGTCAGATCCAGTCACCAGCGCCGCCAATTATTGTCAATGAAGAAGAGGAATTCGAAGTCGAAGAAATCTACGACTCAAAAATGTCAAAACATAATGGACTACGATATTTAGTCAAGTGGGTGGGAGACAACGAGCCAACTTGGGAGCCAGCTATTAACCTTGATGATACCGCAGCCGTTGAAAGCTTCCACCAACAGTATCCAAATAAACCAGGCCCACTACATTAAGAGGAAAAGAAAGCTCAAATAGTTAGACTCGCAGGAGCTCGCAATTTAGGAGGGGAGCTACTTTCATGGATCGTTGTGGCATAGCGTAATATGAAACGTCATGTGGACGGCTAGGCTAAAACACAAACATTAGTTCAATGTACGTTTAAAACTAGCAAGGAAGACTGATAAGAGTAGGCTAGTCTCATTAGGTGATGTGTAGCAGATTGTTTGGCATAGAGGCGGTGTGGTACATGCTATTTGGTAATTTTATGTATATAAATACTCGGTGTGAAGAAGCATTATTCTTCACGCAACGTCTTCTTCAATTACCTTAACAATACATTTGTTTACCCATCTCTTCTTCGGGAAGACCATTTATCTCTTTTCAGCTCTTCATCAGCAAGACCCACGTGTAGCCTCTATCGCTACTATCTACCAATTCGTCTCTTCCTAGATTAGGCCAGAACCATCGTTGTAACAGTATTCCTACCATGGTGTCCTTTCCCGGATGACCCGTAAGGTAACTGTCGTGCGTTTTTTGCATTATTGCCGTCCGCAATGGCTCATAATTTGGTACCCAAATTCGATTTTCGCGTCCTCGTAATATGTTGTCGGCCGCCACCGTACATTCTGCGATATTTGCTGTCATATCGTGAGAAATTTCCGGTGGGAACCCGCGTTCCCCTGACTGAACAGCATCTCGTGCACGTCGCCATTGCTTGTCCTCGTTAACTCCATGTTCCCATAGCCGTTGAAGTTCGTCGTCGTCAAATATCCTCATCGTTGAGGCCGTATCCCTGATTTGGGTCGTTTCGTCGTTTCTTTTGGCACTTGTTGAGTGCACAGGGATCTTCGGGAGTAACTGCATTACCCGCCCTGTCGTACGTTCGTCGTCAAATCTCGTAGGTTTATCCTGATCTCGGCGTGAGAGAGCGTCCGGACGCTCGCAAGCTTTACCTGGGCGCCATTTTAACTCAAAATTAAATCGCTGCAAGACATCGTTATATCGAACTTGCCGTTCATTGAGAAGGCGTTTCGTAGTGAAGAATTTGAGATTCTTGTGATCAGTCATGATAACAAATGGTTTAGCCACCGACGTCAACTCCGCCTGCCACTCTTGGAGGCATGTCACTATGGAATGCATTTCTTTGTCGTGGATAGGGTAGTTAGCTTCAGCCCCGTTCAGCCTTTTTGAGTAATAGGCTACTGGCCGGAGTCTTCCCTGCTCGTCTCTTTGAGAAAGACAGCCTCCAAGGGCATACCCAGAGCAATCTGCTTCTAGTATGGTCTCTCTTTCTGGGTCCCACTGGGCTAGTACGGGCTCCGATGCAAAGATTTCTTTCAGTTTTTCGAACGCCGCATTTTCTTCGTGTCCCCATTTCCACAATGCTGACTTCCTAGTCAAATCAGTCAGGGGAGCTGCAATCTCAGAAAATCCGTCTACAAAACACCTGTAAAAATTGGCAAAGCCTAGGAATGAACGAACCCCCTTGACGGATATGGCGCTTCCAGCTTTGAATGGCCTTTACTTTTTCCGGGTCAACCGTGATTCCCTTTCCGGCACGTACAATAAACCCTAGATACTTAACTTCTTGGCAAAGGAACTCGCATTTATCAATGTCTAGGTAGAGGCCAGCCTTATCTAGCCGGGTTAATATACTTCGTACTGTCTTCCAGTGATCTTCACAGATACCACTCGTGTATGCTAGTACGTCGTCCATGTAGGCTGTCGCGTCATGATCCAAATGTTCCCGTAGCTGCTCGTTAATATAACGTTGAAAAGTTGCAGGTGCATTAGCAAGTCCGAAAGGAGTAACTAGCCATTCAAACAACCCTAGGCGGCATCTGAATGCCGTAGCCCATTCATCTCCTTCTCGTATACGTATACGATGGAAAGCTGATTTTACGTCCAGCTTCGTAAACCATCGCGCCTTTGATAATTGTCTTAGTGTTTCTTTGAAGAGGGGAAGCGGATACCTGTCTGGTATCGTGATAGCGTTTAACCCACGGTAGTCCACACAAAAACGGAGCCCTCCATTAGGTTTCTTGGCAAATAGTACTGGGGCAGCTGCTGGCGAATTACTCGACCGTATCCACCCTTTTGCGGAAAGATCTGTTAGCGTCTTTCTAAGGACCAGTAATTCTTCCCTAGACATGTTATATAATGGGCCCCAGGAGGGCTGCGCTGGTTTGCCGTCTTTTGTGATGAGATTGATAGCGTGATCGAGTGAGCCTCGGAGTGGGGTAGTTCGTCTGCTCCACTGTCGTCGGCGAATAGGTGGGCGAAGTCTTTCACCTGTTCTGGTAGTCGTTTGCGAGCTTCTCCAATGGTTAGTCGAGGCTTTGATCGAAGTGCCTTGTTGATATCCTCGAGCGACGCTCTACACACTGGTACCGATTTGAGCATATTTGTAAGTTCGCTTGCAGTTGATGCTTTCGGTCTTGGAGTGCCCTTTAGGTCGTTTCGCCAGCGTTTGGCGCTCTGTACGTACCCACCAAGCTTCCGAAGGTGAAGCTGTTGATCTTTTGAGTGTATTATGGCGTCTTGGTCTTCGAGCCACCTCTTACCAAGAATGAGCTGGTGTGTGCTACCCGGCACTACGTAAAGTAGTAATTTTGGGGTCACGAACCCATCCAAGTCCAATGAAACGTGGGTAATAAATCGAATCATGGGTTTATCTTTAGTTGAGTTCTCCGCTGTCTCTAAAGGACGAGGTTCAATTGGAAGGCGCGGTAGACCTAGTCTGATGGCAAGTTTCTCATTAATAATTCCAGTACACAAGCATCCGTTATCAATTAATGCTTGGACCATTGTCACATCATTTAACAATGCATTGACGAGAAACGGTGTAGAAACCATCTTAAATTCAGAACTATGGACCAATTTTGACTCCTGAGGGCGACTTTCCCCAGGAGTGACTAGTTTTCCGCTTGCCCGGCCGTGTAATACCCTTCGTGTTCCTCGTAGACCCCCTCATCAATGGGATCGAGCGCGACGGCGTTAGTCCTCACATTATTTCCGACCGGATTGATGGCTGGCAATACAGGACATACCCTAGTATTGCATCCCTTTCGTTCACAGCGATAGCAGCGGTTCTCGTTGCGTAGCTGCCTAATTTCATCCGGAGTTTTCCAACGAGATCGCCTATTTGGAGGGGCTTGTTGCTGTGCGTATTGGTTCAAGCCAGACTCGTTGTCTGACGTCTGTCTAGGTCGGGCCGTGTTCACTCCACCCATGATGACATCGCCTTGCCCATCGTAGGGCCTTCCTTGACTTATCCTACCCACATATCGACCCCTGTCCTACTGATGGGTTGTTGGAAGTTCCTTGTATTATTAGCACCTCTCTCCAAATTTTCCATCTGTACTACCCGCCGTCCGCGGGTAGCAAATTCCTCAACTTGCTGAGAGACCTGCCCTACAATTCCAACCCATTCCGCGTAATTGTCTCTAGGCAGGAGGTGGTTTCCGGACAGAGCACGTCTTATGGTCTCGTTAAGGGCATTTCGAAGCATCGTGATTTTGTTCCTATCACTCCAAGCATCTCCCTCCGCTTCGGTTAGCTTGCTTGCCCAGGACGTAAAAAAAGATGACCATCTCTGATTTTCACCCATTTTCATTGCGTATAACTCATCGCAGGCTTTGTCTGAGCGTGTATCGTCTAGGTTCCCCCGATCGAGAAAGGCTATGAAATCTTCTGGGCGTCGTGTTCCACCAATGCCTCCAACCTCGAAGAAGGACCCTGATTTTGTCTTGGCCTCGCCCTTCAGCGACGTGTAAATTATTAGGAAAGCCCGAGTGTCGCTGTAACCAAAGGCGTTCCAATCCATCCTGAAGATATCGAGGACAGCTTGTCTCCAGGCAGGGTAATGTGCCCTGTTACCGTCATATTCGGGCAAACTGGTCGGGCGAAATCTTACACCCTCGGCTGGGACGGGGTCTTTTTCAATTATTACGCGTTTTTCGATGGCAATAGGACGACGTGTTAGTTCAGCCCTTAGTACGTCGATCTGCGTCTGCAACATTTGAACTCTATCATCCTCCGCTTCCGATTCACTCATGGGATCATGGTAGGTAGCCATGTCAATGTATGACGTAGGGGTTAGAAGTGAAAGACAGGACTTAGTTGGAAGTTAAGAACAAAATAAAATAGAATGAAAACTTGAAAAAAGAGAATAATACAAATAAAAAATTTATATATAAAGATATAAAAATATCAATCACACTTTCCAAGACCAAAACAATTTTAAAAATAAAAATAAAAATAAAAATAAAAATAAAAATAAAAATGGAAATTGAGCGGAAAAATAACACGACGTTAGAGAATGATGAATATAGCAAATCTTCGTATGACAATCAGAGTTAGGGAAATATTGACGCTCGTACGTCTACAAAAATTCGTTCGTTCGTTCGTTCGTTTGTGGGGAAGGGGGTGAGAAGAATCGTATGTGACAGTCGGGGGAATTCTCAAGTTGGCTTGAGATGCACGATCAATAGTTTACGATTCTTCTAAGGAGAGAATTTGTATGTACAAGAAAGCCTTATTTATACCCGCGCTCTCCTCCCATTCGTGACCAACATTCATTCCTACAAAGCGGACAGATGTACCTGTAGGAAGTTTAGAGTTCTACGATGCTGTTCACTTCGGACAGGAAATTTGTAACTCGGCTACCTTCCACATTGTGCCTCCCGTGCCCGAAACAATCCTCCCTGTGCCCGTCTGAGTGCCGTTAACTATCTGAGTGGATGTTTCACCACACGGTCTATTGCACGGTCCTTTCATTATGTGGAACCCCGTGCCGAGGCAACCATCTCCGTGCACGTCTAAGTGCCGTAAGTAGTCCGAGCCGCGAAGTGAGTTTTCTATTAGCTGGGACCTGCTGGCGGGTGGAAATGGTGCCTGCGTTGGCCAATGTAGGCTACAGGGCTTACTATCGGTTCACCAGCCGTTACACTCTAGATGTTATGATGTGCAATAACAGAGTAGTCTAGATTAGGGCATCGCCTGAGGCTATAGGCCACAGGACAATATCACTAGTGTATCAGTTAAGCGAGCATGTATATAATCTCCTAGGTGTACCCACAATATAATGACAAAGGTTTATTTTTACACTTTCTGTTCATATCCTTACAGCACAATATTGTATAAGTCTATTCACTGTCACCCATAGCTAATAACATTACCTGCTCTAGCACTACTTAGTAGTATAGCTTCCGCATCGCTCATAACCATAACACAATTGGTATAAGTTTCCTGAATAGAAGAGGTTGGTCAGACATGTGAGACGTGGCACCAGTATCAACAGGCAAATTGGATTGGGTAGCCTTACATATTTCTTCTTTTGATAGGTGACATTCCTCGCAATCTTCGTTTGATTCCAATAATTCAAATTTAGCTTTTTGTTTGTTTCTTGACAGAAAAGTGTCAGCGGCATACAAACTGTGATACTTGGAAAGCTTCTGGGTTGACCAAGAATTTTTAGTAAT
>OENG01000278.1:0-19363 GCA_900239735.1 Blumeria hordei DH14 | reverse complement strand
CCCAAATACAGACACGCTAGACTTTCACAGGGCCGATATGCTCGCAATTAATAGAGAGGTACAACCTATCAGATTGTAAACCAGCATCCTCCGCACTCAAACGCCTCATAGGTACTAATGAAACAATGTGTAAAGAGCATCAAAAATGGAATACAACTCAATTTTTGGGGGCTGTGACAGCTGTTAAGCCTAAGGGTTCCTGTAGCCTATGCTGTCTAGCGCAGGCAATTATACGAAGGGAGGTTCCTGGAAGACCTTAGATGACAGGGAATCTAGATGATTCACATTGAACCTTGTTGAAACCTACTAAGAGTTCATGAGGGTTACAGGAGTATCAAGGATCTTCTAGGTGACTATCGGAGAGTCTGAGTTGTCAAGTCATGGAGAGAACCTTATTGAAGAGGGATATTTCAGACTGTGTATATAGGTAGTCATTGATTACAGGAATTCTCTCTTTAGATAATTATAATAAACATATTGTACCTACAAGATCGCCCATGCATTTTGTAATGAAACTGTGACAGGGGCCTGTAGTTTCTAGCAAACAACACTCACTCAGACATTGCGTTTGCAGTCAACCACATTGCACATTTCCTAACAAATCCATCATCCGAGCATTAGCAAGCCGCGCGATTTATGATAAGGTATATTGCAAAAGATCCCAATCGAGGCCTTATATATACTAGAACAAGATCGAAACCACAACTTGAAGCATATACAGATGCAGACTTTGCAGCTAAAACTTCTTGTAGTTGTTCAACATCAGGCTCGCTTATCACTCTCGTAAACAGCTTTCATGGATCATTGGGGCATAGCGTAATATGAAACGTCATGCGGAAGGCTAGGTTAAAATACAAAGAGTCGTTCAATACACTTCTAAAATGAGCAAGGAGGACTGATAAGATTAGGCTAGTTTCATAAGGTGATCTGTAGTAGATTGTTTGGCATAGAGGCTCTGTGCTGTCACGGATCTGTGGACAGGTGCTGGAGCAACTATGTGGTTGATGGTAGTAGATAATAATTCTAAGGAAAGAACTACTACAGGATCTATCTACACATGTATATATATAAAAAGAGCCTCATATTCTACGACGTCATTATATTATCAACTAAAGAGGTTGTGACCAATCTCGTATATTCCTAGCCGATGGCTTCTCATCAACAAGTGGTGCAGTGTTGAGCTGCACTGATGAATCAGATGCTTTGCAGATTCCGATGCTCAGATATTAGATTGATCAATTGTGCGCACCCTAAATCGGACCAAGCCTATGATAGCCAACATAGGCTACAGAAACCAGTCGTCACATGTGCTATGTGCTATTTGGTAATTTTATGTATATAACTACTCGGTGTGAAGAAGCTTTATTCTTAACGCAACGTCTTCTTCAATTACTTTAACAATACATTTGTTTACCCATCTCTTCTTCGGGAAGACCATATATCCATTGCCCAGTAATTATCAGCAAGACCCACATGTAACCTCTATTGTAATTATCTACCTTTTTGTCTCTTCCTAGAGAAACCTGTCATCCCTTTGGCCCAGTTATTATCCTCATCTACCACCTAGATCTTCACTAGGCTATACAACGCACCCCGTGGAACACTTTTCAAACCCTCATCCTTGAGAACGGCCAAGCAATCTGGTGCCCAAAGTTGCAGAGGGAGGTATTTTTCTCAACAACAGAAGCCGAATACTTAGCAGCCACTGAAACCTGCGGTGAGCTCCAGTGGACAAGATCTCTGCTTGAAGAGCTGGGCGTTAGTGATCGTATTGATAGCTCTAAATGCACGAGGCTTCACATAGACAACCAATCAGCAATTTCTTTAATTAAGAATCATGACAACCATAAACGGTCTAAGTGTCACGGTTTCAGTACAAAACGTATGGGCAATTTTGTAAGTACAGTATATTAATTATAATTCTCTAGAGAGAGAATTCCTCAATCTAAAGACTACACATATAGTTGAGCTAAGGTTATTCTAGGTTTATCTAAATTTACTCATAACATGACTCAGGTCAGAGAAGTCAATGATGATATATGATGTGTATCAACGAAAATATCTTTTTGCTGGGAATATAATACGGGGATAAGGCTGTTGTAGGGTTAAACTTAAATAGGACTAGCGTCACTAGAAGGTTTTATACCACTCTGTCCATAGATGTAGAAAAGAAGAAGAAGAAGAAACGAACAACCGAAAACCTCACCTGCTCACTCGAGTGACCTGTAATACCAACACTGATCAGTGATTAACTTTACAGTTAGTCACAGACGGCAAGGCATTAAACAGAAGAGATCTTGCTTAGAAAATAAGACTGCAAAAGCTCTTTTAAATTCCTAGTAAGGTGCTTAGGAATTCGATACTAGAAATAAGACTGCGAAAGCCTCTTCGACTAGTTAACGAATTCAAGGATTCAGTTATTGATGCAGTCTGCTATTAGTCGCCATTGCATACAGTATTCCTGAATCTGCGTCCATCACGCAGAACAATTTACGTTAACGGAAGGTGAAGAGGATTTGAGATTTATTTCTCCATCATCTTATCCAAGGACTGCCAGCCACGATTTACTCGCTAATCAGTCACTGGCAAGAACCATAAAAAAAAAAAAAATGGCCGATAAAATCCCCATCAAGTTATGGCAGACTGACAACGAAAAATGGGGAAAGAAATTTGATGCAAAGGCTTTATCAAAAATGACGGAAGAGCAAGCCGAGATATACGTTAACACTCATGCTGAGTATGCAATGCGTTATTGGGAAACCTTCAACATCAAGGATTTTGAACTTTGGGAGAAATTTGGTGAGCGATTTGATGAATGGACAGAAGAAATATTCAAGCATATGAACGATAATCTTCTCGAAAACTTCAGGGACTTTCTGCGCTCACGAGGAGTGTGGGTCAAGAAGCAGAGAGGGTTCTCTAGAGCGAAGGCTTTATGTAACCTTCTTCAGGAGGAAAAACCTACTGAATGGAGTAATGAGGAGATAAATTTGATGATGACAGCAGGGAATTTTAACTCGGCACGTAATCCAATGTTTAAGCAGCCTCAATTTATACCTGATTCCAAGCCAAAGTTACCATCGACAATCCCCACCCCTGGAAACAAATTCTATGCAGACCAAGATAAGCAAATAGAATCCAGTCAATCCGTACCGAAGATTCCCATCAATCAGACAGTCACCAGAGCACTGATTGACCTTGGCAAATTTTATCATGACGAAGAAATTAAGTATGGTGGTGGTTACTACGACATTCTAGACGTCAAGTTAGATATTTTCAAGGATAACTGTCGAAAGGTCTCATTAAGTGAAGAATTTTACCATGAGGCTTTCTCAACAATACTGAAGGGAGGTGCCAGACTGTTTTATTATAATGTTTTGCTTCGAGCAGGGCTTACCACAAACTTTAGTATAATGATTGCGCAATTCAAAGAACACTTTGAAACTCCCCAGTTCCAACAGGCATACTTAAAGGAGTGGCGGGAAATTACATTTCAGGGAATTCGAGAAAAGAACCTAGACAGGAGCGTTCAGGACTGCCTACAAATACTTTTTGACAAATTGCAATTGCTCCAACAGGCGTTGGGGGAACATATGTCATGGACGAAACCATCAAACAACAGTTAATTATTGCATGTAAGGGAGTACGAGGAACCCAGCTCATGCACTTTAGTCCAGCGGCTACCTACGAAGGTGTATGCTCACAATTAAGAGCTGCGCTGAATACTGAACAACCGGAAAATCCGTCGGTCAATACCCAGCCATTGCTACAGAACAGTATATTGATTATAACCAAGCTCCAGAGTATTTGTATGATGAACAATATTACTTTGACCGTACATACAGGGGACAGAATAATGGCCGAAGAAATTTCCGAGGGCGTGGAGGAGAAGCCGCGCACAAGGCATCCACAGTCAATATCGAAATGGAATGGGATCTAGTGAACGTGGGACAAATTCTCGTGGTAATTTCAACAACGACGGCAGAAGAGGATATCATGAACGTAATTACAAGAAAGTTTGTTGGATTTGTGGAAAAGAAGGTTGTTTCTCCAGCAAACATTCAAATGATGAAAAACAATCAGGTTGGAATAGATATTGCAATCAGCAACATTTCTTCCAACAAGATAGCTATCCAAATTTGAGTGATTACGGCCATTTTCTCATTCATTATGAAGGCATGGATGGACTTCCAAGTTCAGATATGACAACGCCTGATGATTTGGGTCAATATTTGGCTGGATTTTCAATTGAAGACACCGAGGAAGGTAATCACGATAATTATCTCACTGAGATTGGCACCGTTGATGCGATCAAAACCGTCTTTTTGCTCAACAATCAATCCACACGCCATGCTTTGACAAAGCAAGATATTTTCCATGAGCCACGTAAAGAAAAAGATGTATTCCTCTCTGTAGACCGATACAATTCTGGTATTTTTCAAGGTATTATACCAGACACAGGGGCTTCAGGAATCTCGACAGCGGGGATCCCCCAACTTCTGGCGCTGCAGAAGCTCGATCCAACTATCAAGCTCGATATTTCAACCAAAGGCAAACATAATATCAAGTTTGGAAAAGGGTCTGCAGAGACGGTTGGTAGTGCTGTTGTTAAAACCCCCTTGGCCCAATTATCTTTCATGTCGTTGCTGCAAATACACCATTCCTGTTTTGTCTCAAGGATATGGATGACATGGGATAAAATATGACAATCTCGAAAATGTCTTAGTTCAGGGATCCAAGAAAGTGCCGGTGGTACGTAAATGGGGACATCCATTTATGATGACATATAACATGGAAGAAACTGCAGCTTTTTGTCATCTTACTGAAACAGAATTGCGTCAGCTTCATCGGAGATTTGGCCACCCTTCAGTTCGTAGACAATGTCAGAATTCTAGAACGTGCATGGGCATGAAGTTGATAGTGTAATCATTAAGCGCCTCACTGAATTTTGCCATCAATACCTCCCAATAATCGTTTGTACCGACTCTTATTCTCTTTACGAATGTCTTGTGAAGCTCGGAACAACTAAGGAAAAGCGTCTGATGATTGATATAATGGCTTTGCGTCAATCTTATGAGCGACGAGAGATGCAGGAGATTTGTTGGATCAATGGAAATGATAATCCTGCAGATGCCATGACTAAATCAATTTGAAATACGGCTTTGAAGAAATTTATGGACACAAACAAGCTGAATATTCGTGTAGAAGGATGGGTCAAACGTTAGAGAAGTAAGTGGCATGCAATATTAATGGTATTAAGAAGGGGCATAAGTTTTAACTACAATTATTTCTCATATTTAATTTTTAGGGGGAGTTATTGTTATAAAGAAAGGTTGCCAGTGCTGGGAATATAATACGGGGATAAGGCTGTTGTAGGGTTAAACTTAAATAGGACTAGCGTCACTAGAAGGTTTTATACCACTCTGTCCATAGATGTAGAAAAGAAGAAGAAGAACGAACAACCGAAAACCTCACCTGCTCACTCAAGTGACCTGTAATACCAACACTTTTTGTTCGGATTTTACATAACTCATACTTTGAATTGGGTTTACATTTATGTTTCCGATGATATAATAATCTTATCTATCCTGAGCACGTTTTGGTATGTTTCGGTGGTAGCATTATTGCCAGCAAGTTATCTAGTAGGGTTTCATATGGGGAAAACTATTTATTTTAGATACTCAATAGCCAGAGAATAGAAGAAAAACCCTTCTATGATTTGTCACCCTCTACTCCCATTTCCAAAATATTCCAACACATATATATACATACTAAATAGTTACCTTTGTGGAAACTTGAGGGACAAAAGACAATTAGCGAGTGGTCAAAAGCTGGTGTGGACTCAAATCATAAGATTCTAAACTAAAGAGAAAAATATCTAGAAGGATATGAATCTGTATATATGTACATAAGTGTTCCACTGTCAAGTGGAGTTCCAACACGAAACCTCCAGTCCCTCATTGTCTTCAACCCTGTAACGGCTGTTGAGCAGAAGGATTCCTGTAGCCTACGCTGGCTAGCGTAAGCAATGACACAAAGCGAATTTTTGGGAGAGGTCTCGAAAGCCACAGAGCTTAGAATATTCTCATTGAACCTTCTGGAAACATACTGAAGGTTCATGAGGATGACAGGTGTACCAAGAACCTTCTAGATAGTTGTCAAATAGTCTCAGTCATTCAGGTTACAGGGAGAATCTTCTCGAATGGCAATAGTTCAGATTGTATATATATGTAGTCTTGTCAGAGAAGCATGTAGACAGCAAGGGGGACCCAGGGGTCAGAGAGGTGGTATTCAGGCTAGAGGGTGCCATCCTACATTATGCATGTGATAGTTGCATAACCACTCGGCCAAAAGGCCAGACCAGAATCATAGAACACTAGATACTGGTTATCTCCACATATATAGATTATACAGAAGGCAATCCTGACATCAGCTCAGTTTACTCAGAACCATACATCTCAATACACTTGTTTCCAGTCAATTCTTCCTTCTACAACTTCATACAAGACTTACTGTATTGGTCTAACCGCCGACACTGATTCCGCTATAACCTCCATATTTGCCCAAGCTCATAACTTTAACAGTTGTCTTGATGTAGGTATATAAATAGGCTTTATGTATCCTTTGTGTTGAAAATATGGAGTACAGAGATAAGTCAGATGATGCTTAATGGAAGTAATTGATGAAGGGTTTTGTTGTTGAATTTTCTATTATTTCTGTGTTGGGATACACTTTGTTGATCCTGCTAGGCTTGATAATAAGTAGTCCCGACCAACTGGTGTTTGGCAAGCTGAGATTGCGTATACCCTGTCCTAGGGTTGTTTACTGCTGTTAATAAGAGATCCCGCATGGGCTATCTATTGGGATTAAAAGGAGTCTGGTACCTGTGTTTAGAAGAGGAGCCTAATTAACATCCTTTTATCCTTAATTATTGCATAAGCTTCCCTCTACTAATAAGTCCACAAACTAAGTAGTGGGTTATACATTTCAATACTTTGTCGTATTGTTCTCTGCAGTAGTAGTTTCGAAGGGCAATATGCTTAGTGTGACAGCTGTTAAGCCGAAAGACTCCTGCAGCCTATGCTGGCTAGCGTAGGCAATGACACAAGGGTAATCTTTGGGAAAGGTCTCAGAAGCCACGAAACTTTGAATATTCTCAGTGAACCTTCTAAAAGCATACTGAAGATTTATGAGAATAACAGGTGTACCGAGAACCTTCTAGGTAGTTGTTGAAGAGTCTCAGTAATTCAGGTCACAGGGAGAATCTTCTCAAAGGTGTGACACCCCGACATTTTTAGTGGCCACGTGGTTTTTGGTCCAATAGTTGGTAAGCTGACTCAGGGTCAATCCACAGATTCCAACAACTAGTTTCACACACACGAGTCTTGAGTGTGACAAATCAAGATACGAAAGGTTTGTCATGGATGTTGGTTTTCATGTGAAACCCTCGGGTTTGTCACAGTTTCGGTACAAGGTGCATGAGCAATCTTGTAGGTACAGTATATTTATTATAATTCTCTGAGGAGAGAATTCCTGAAGCTGAAGACTTGTAAGGATTCCTCTCCCGATCCTCCCGATCCGTCCGATTCTTCCTTTGCCATATAATTTTACCCTTCTTCTCATGTTGTTATGACAACAGTATAATCCTTTACATATGGGATCATGTTGATATTAGGTTAATGTCTATGTTATGATGAGCTAGTGGAAGGAAAGCAGGTATATATGATGGCTTAGTCTGTAGCTTCAGAGTTCTTCACGCTTAGTTTTCTGTCATACCCAACACCTTCAGATTACTTCGGATTACCTCTTGTACCTTTAGTTACCACTAGTGCTCACTCAAATCTTGAGACCGTTTAGCTATTTATATTACCCATCTTTCAAACCTTTAGTTCCTCCTATTTATCTCCAGTAGACCTTTAGTCATCTCTTACGACCCATTCCGACCTCTTCTCACCATCCATTTCCGCTTCAGGTCAAACGCCTACGCTCTAATCTGACAGTGTGACAGTCGGGGGGAATTCTCAAGTTGGCTTGAGATGCACGATCAATAGTTTACGATTCTTCTAAGGAGAGAATTTGTATGTACAAGAAAGCC
Source organism: Blumeria hordei DH14 (assembly GCA_900239735.1). Lineage (NCBI taxonomy): Eukaryota > Fungi > Ascomycota > Leotiomycetes > Helotiales > Erysiphaceae > Blumeria > Blumeria hordei. The sequence continues at coordinate 11,268 of OENG01000278.1, read as the reverse complement.
TTATTTATACCCGCGCTCTCCTCCCATTCGTGACCAACATTCATTCCTACAAAGCGGACAGATGTACCTGTAGGAAGTTTAGAGTTCTACGATGCTGTTCACTTCGGACAGGAAATTTGTAACTCGGCTACCTTCCACATTGTGCCTCCCGTGCCCGAAACAATCCTCCCTGTGCCCGTCTGAGTGCCGTTAACTATCTGAGTGGATGTTTCACCACACGGTCTATTGCACGGTCCTTTCATTATGTGGAACCCCGTGCCGAGGCAACCATCTCCGTGCACGTCTAAGTGCCGTAAGTAGTCCGAGCCGCGAAGTGAGTTTTCTATTAGCTGGGACCTGCTGGCGGGTGGAAATGGTGCCTGCGTTGGCCAATGTAGGCTACAGGGCTTACTATCGGTTCACCAGCCGTTACAATCCCCCTCCTTTTCCTCGCTGAAGTGGGGTTAAGATGACCGCCGTTTTCGCCTGCTTCGTCGTTTCTCCATAGCGTGGGGTTCTGCTGGTCCAACATATGCACCTGCACTGTTTTCGGGAGGTCCGTCGTTTGATTCTATTTGTCCATATTTTTCTTCGTATTTGTCCAATGCTATGGTGTCTTTTATGAGCTCGATTGGCTCCCATGATGGGTTAGCCCAGCCTGTCCATTTGACTAGTGCTTGACGGAAAGTTCCCCGTCCTCGTTGTACTGTTCTTGCTCTCAGTATAGACTCCACTTCATATTCTGGTTCTTCTAGCTGATCAATCAAAGGCGGGTTTTGCGCGTCATCGCGTTTTTGGCTTGGGAATGGGTCGTCCCCTGCTCGCTTGACAAGTTCGACATGGAAACGTTTATGGAGGTTACCTGGGACATCAAGTTCTACGGTTAGTGCGTCGGGTACAGCCGTTACCCTGTATTTGGCGTGCAGCCAGGCCAATTTTTTTGAAAGTTGCGGGGTACTGATGTTTCGCAGATTTAACCAAACTTTATCCCCGACTTTAAATCTTTCCGGTTGCCTTCGAAGTCTGTTGGCATTTTCCTCATACCGTTGCTGTGCAGAAGCCATGGCTGCTTGAGCGAAGTCTTGTGCGTTCCTTAGACGTTGAATGTAATTTTCTGCTAAAACTTTACCTGGGTGACTTTACCTGGGTGACGTGATAGGTCGTTTCTTTTGTGGGCTCTGGAAGTGGGTGTGACGTCATATCCGTGTCGGAGGAAAAACGGGCTTATGCCCCCAATTGCCGAGCTTGGTCGAGCATTCAAGGCCATCTGGGCCATAGGTAGCAGTTCTGCCCAGTTACTTTGTGCGTAGCAGGTGAACGCCCTCAAGTATTTGAACATTTCCTGATTTGCACGTTCACTAGCATTTGACTGGGGGTGGTAAGCTGTGGTTAGCTGCTGCGATATTCCTAGCGATTTACAAAAGAATTTCCAGAAATGACTAAGCCAATCGCTTCCCCTGTCGCTCGTCAAAAATTTAGGAAATCCGTAGTATCTATAATATCTGTCGATAAAGATACGTGCGCAATTCTCGGCGTCCATGGTTGGCGCGGCGAACATGAATACATCCTTCCCCAGTCTATCCGTAATAACCATGACATTTGTACACCCATTTGATTCTGGCAAATCAGTGACAAAGTCAATTGTTAAATCGCTTCCTAACCTCTCAGGAACTGGGAGCGGCTTTAGGAATCCTGCTTTAGCCTCCCTCCAAACGTTGGTTCGGCCGCAAACGTCACAGTTACGTATAAATTGACGTACGTAATGTCTCATCTTAGGCCAGAACCATCGTTGTAACAGTATTCCTACCATGGTGTCCTTTCCCGGATGACCCGTAAGGTAACTGTCGTGCGTTTTTTGCATTATTGCCGTCCGCAATGGCTCATAATTTGGTACCCAAATTCGATTTTCGCGTCCTCGTAATATGTTGTCGGCCGCCACCGTACATTCTGCGATATTTGCTGTCATATCGTGAGAAATTTCCGGTGGGAACCCGCGTTCCCCTGACTGAACAGCATCTCGTGCACGTCGCCATTGCTTGTCCTCGTTAACTCCATGTTCCCATAGCCGTTGAAGTTCGTCGTCGTCAAATATCCTCATCGTTGAGGCCGTATCCCTGATTTGGGTCGTTTCGTCGTTTCTTTTGGCACTTGTTGAGTGCACAGGGATCTTCGGGAGTAACTGCATTACCCGCCCTGTCGTACGTTCGTCGTCAAATCTCGTAGGTTTATCCTGATCTCGGCGTGAGAGAGCGTCCGGACGCTCGCAAGCTTTACCTGGGCGCCATTTTAACTCAAAATTAAATCGCTGCAAGACATCGTTATATCGAACTTGCCGTTCATTGAGAAGGCGTTTCGTAGTGAAGAATTTGAGATTCTTGTGATCAGTCATGATAACAAATGGTTTAGCCACCGACGTCAACTCCGCCTGCCACTCTTGGAGGCATGTCACTATGGAATGCATTTCTTTGTCGTGGATAGGGTAGTTAGCTTCAGCCCCGTTCAGCCTTTTTGAGTAATAGGCTACTGGCCGGAGTCTTCCCTGCTCGTCTCTTTGAGAAAGACAGCCTCCAAGGGCATACCCAGAGCAATCTGCTTCTAGTATGGTCTCTCTTTCTGGGTCCCACTGGGCTAGTACGGGCTCCGATGCAAAGATTTCTTTCAGTTTTTCGAACGCCGCATTTCTTCGTGTCCCCATTTCCACAATGCTGACTTCCTAGTCAAATCAGTCAGGGGAGCTGCAATCTCAGAAAATCCGTCTACAAAACACCTGTAAAAATTGGCAAAGCCTAGGAATGAACGAACCCCCTTGACGGATATGGGCGCTTCCCAGCTTTGAATGGCCTTTACTTTTTCCGGGTCAACCGTGATTCCCTTTCCGGCACGTACAATAAACCCTAGATACTTAACTTCTTGGCAAAGGAACTCGCATTTATCAATGTCTAGGTAGAGGCCAGCCTTATCTAGCCGGGTTAATATACTTCGTACTGTCTTCCAGTGATCTTCACAGATACCACTCGTGTATGCTAGTACGTCGTCCATGTAGGCTGTCGCGTCATGATCCAAATGTTCCCGTAGCTGCTCGTTAATATAACGTTGAAAAGTTGCAGGTGCATTAGCAAGTCCGAAAGGAGTAACTAGCCATTCAAACAACCCTAGGCGGCATCTGAATGCCGTAGCCCATTCATCTCCTTCTCGTATACGTATACGATGGAAAGCTGATTTTACGTCCAGCTTCGTAAACCATCGCGCCTTTGATAATTGTCTTAGTGTTTCTTTGAAGAGGGGAAGCGGATACCTGTCTGGTATCGTGATAGCGTTTAACCCACGGTAGTCCACACAAAAACGGAGCCCTCCATTAGGTTTCTTGGCAAATAGTACTGGGGCAGCTGCTGGCGAATTACTCGACCGTATCCACCCTTTTGCGGAAAGATCTGTTAGCGTCTTTCTAAGGACCAGTAATTCTTCCCTAGACATGTTATATAATGGGCCCCAGGAGGGCTGCGCTGGTTTGCCGTCTTTTGTGATGAGATTGATAGCGTGATCGAGTGAGCCTCGGAGTGGGGTAGTTCGTCTGCTCCACTGTCGTCGGCGAATAGGTGGGCGAAGTCTTTCACCTGTTCTGGTAGTCGTTTGCGAGCTTCTCCAATGGTTAGTCGAGGCTTTGATCGAAGTGCCTTGTTGATATCCTCGAGCGACGCTCTACACACTGGTACCGATTTGAGCATATTTGTAAGTTCGCTTGCAGTTGATGCTTTCGGTCTTGGAGTGCCCTTTAGGTCGTTTCGCCAGCGTTTGGCGCTCTGTACGTACCACCAAGCTTCCGAAGGTGAAGCTGTTGATCTTTTGAGTGTATTATGGCGTCTTGGTCTTCGAGCCACCTCTTACCAAGAATGAGCTGGTGTGTGCTACCCGGCACTACGTAAAGTAGTAATTTTGGGGTCACGAACCCATCCAAGTCCAATGAAACGTGGGTAATAAATCGAATCATGGGTTTATCTTTAGTTGAGTTCTCCGCTGTCTCTAAAGGACGAGGTTCAATTGGAAGGCGCGGTAGACCTAGTCTGATGGCAAGTTTCTCATTAATAATTCCAGTACACAAGCATCCGTTATCAATTAATGCTTGGACCATTGTCACATCATTTAACAATGCATTGACGAGAAACGGTGTAGAAACCATCTTAAATTCAGAACTATGGACCAATTTTGACTCCTGAGGGCGACTTTCCCCAGGAGTGACTAGTTTTCCGCTTGCCCGGCCGTGTAATACCCTTCGTGTTCCTCGTAGACCCCCTCATCAATGGGATCGAGCGCGACGGCGTTAGTCCTCACATTATTTCCGACCGGATTGATGGCTGGCAATACAGGACATACCCTAGTATTGCATCCCTTTCGTTCACAGCGATAGCAGCGGTTCTCGTTGCGTAGCTGCCTAATTTCATCCGGAGTTTTCCAACGAGATCGCCTATTTGGAGGGGCTTGTTGCTGTGCGTATTGGTTCAAGCCAGACTCGTTGTCTGACGTCTGTCTAGGTCGGGCCGTGTTCACTCCACCCATGATGACATCGCCTTGCCCATCGTAGGGCCTTCCTTGACTTATCCTACCCACATATCGACCCCTGTCCCTACTGATGGGTTGTTGGAAGTTCCTTGTATTATTAGCACCTCTCTCCAAATTTTCCATCTGTACTACCCGCCGTCCGCGGGTAGCAAATTCCTCAACTTGCTGAGAGACCTGCCCTACAATTCCAACCCATTCCGCGTAATTGTCTCTAGGCAGGAGGTGGTTTCCGGACAGAGCACGTCTTATGGTCTCGTTAAGGGCATTTCGAAGCATCGTGATTTTGTTCCTATCACTCCAAGCATCTCCCTCCGCTTCGGTTAGCTTGCTTGCCCAGGACGTAAAAAAAGATGACCATCTCTGATTTTCACCCATTTTCATTGCGTATAACTCATCGCAGGCTTTGTCTGAGCGTGTATCGTCTAGGTTCCCCCGATCGAGAAAGGCTATGAAATCTTCTGGGCGTCGTGTTCCACCAATGCCTCCAACCTCGAAGAAGGACCCTGATTTTGTCTTGGCCTCGCCCTTCAGCGACGTGTAAATTATTAGGAAAGCCCGAGTGTCGCTGTAACCAAAGGCGTTCCAATCCATCCTGAAGATATCGAGGACAGCTTGTCTCCAGGCAGGGTAATGTGCCCTGTTACCGTCATATTCGGGCAAACTGGTCGGGCGAAATCTTACACCCTCGGCTGGGACGGGGTCTTTTTCAATTATTACGCGTTTTTCGATGGCAATAGGACGACGTGTTAGTTCAGCCCTTAGTACGTCGATCTGCGTCTGCAACATTTGAACTCTATCATCCTCCGCTTCCGATTCACTCATGGGATCATGGTAGGTAGCCATGTCAATGTATGACGTAGGGGTTAGAAGTGAAAGACAGGACTTAGTTGGAAGTTAAGAACAAAATAAAATAGAATGAAAACTTGAAAAAAGAGAATAATACAAATAAAAAATTTATATATAAAGATATAAAAATATCAATCACACTTTCCAAGACCAAAACAATTTTAAAAATAAAAATAAAAATAAAAATAAAAATAAAAATAAAAATAAAAATGGAAATTGAGCGGAAAAATAACACGACGTTAGAGAATGATGAATATAGCAAATCTTCGTATGACAATCAGAGTTAGGGAAATATTGACGCTCGTACGTCTACAAAAATTCGTTCGTTCGTTCGTTCGTTTGTGGGGAAGGGGGGTGAGAAGAATCTGTCACGGGTCCTGGGCCCGCTAAGATACCCCCTGTAAAATAGCTTTCTATTACACACTCTCCAGCGCATCATAGAGCGACTCTTGTATTTTCATTACTTTAGAGAATCAGAATAGACTTTGATTACTTCGTTCGATTGTACAGATCACGACCTCATTTCGTGACATATTCTGATTCTCTAAAATCATTTTATCCTCATCTAGCCACACCTGCGACGCCTCGCGGTACCGGCAACAACCTCACGTTAACCCAACTTGAATCAAATTTCTGAGCCTTGAATACATTTTTTTTCAGCTCTCAAATACTCTCAGCTCGCTACATCTCAGCCAGCACCCAAGTTGATTTCAGTCATGTCACAAATCAACACTAACAATCAAACCGCAGAAGTCCCCAAGCCGATAATACAATGGCCGAAATGGTCTGGAGATTCTGCGGACTTTCCCGCTTTTCACATCAGCCTTGAAGGAGTCGCAGAGGAGCACACAAACAACAAATCTTTTTGTTACTCGGTTTTCTCCCAATCTCTCCCCGCCGAAGCTCAGCGTCGAGTTGCACCGTGGATGAGAGCTCAGAAAAAGTCTAATGATTGGAGTAGCGAGAAGTTTATATCCCATCTTGAAGACCTATTTGTCGATAGGGATGCAGCGACAAGAGCCCAGACCAAGATCAACGCCCTTCGCCAAGGACCGCGACAAACGTTTGCTAACTTTAGATCAGTTTTCGAGCAACTTTGCTCTGAAGCAGATCACCTCGCACCAGTTGGGGCATCCAAGGTAAATGCTATGAAGTGTGCGCTAGCTTCACACCTTCGTCAGGGAATAGCTTATCGTCAAGGAGTTTCGGAAACAAATTACGATAGCTTTGTCAGAGAGGTCCAAAGCCTTGCCAAAGAGCTGGAATCAATTCCTAGCTTCAGAGAAATTCGAGGTTCTGATAAAGAATCATTTTTAGTTGAACGCACCTCACAAGCTACTCTGACTTCTATAGATAGAAATAAAGACATTTGCCAGCCAAACCAATCCTCAAGCAGAATAAGTCAGCCTGCAACACTATTCGACAAAGATGGCGATATCCAGATGGCCGATATAAGCTCGCTTCAAAGCCAAATCGACGCTCAGACTCAAGTAATTCTAGCAGTGCTTAAAGGGACAAGCTCGAAGGTTTCAGGTGGTAATAGTCGGACAAATGATGAGCGCCCATTTCCTCCAGAAGTTTCCAAAGCCGAAAGAAACCAACGAATTGACAACAACAGGTGTGAAAGGTGCGGCAAGTCTCCTTCTCACAGATGGGGAGATTGCCGCTATCGAAACTTTCGAGAAAACCCAACGCCCAGAGGCTATAGTTCTACACGACGGGCTGGGGTGAATTCGATGAGTAAGGAGCCATCAAAAGGTGAATTTATTTCGGATTCGGAAAACTAGTTGCCTCTGAGAAAAGTCGTGCTCAGAGGCCAATGGTATATGATTCATTCGGTGTAAATTTAAAGAAGGAGCCGTCGTTAAGGGAAATTCTAGTTGCGAAAAAGAGAATGGATAGCAAGCCGTTTTTAATAGATACCTTTATTAATGACCAATTCTTTCTCCCAGCTCTTTTTGACTCAGGCTGTCTCCCATACGCTGCTTTCAGCGAAAACATCGTACAGAAACATAAACTTCCACGCATTACAGTACAACAAAGAAATCTTCAGCTTGCCAAAAATGACAAGTCCCCCATAAAATAAACCAAATAACATATGTCACCCTTGATATTAATGGTCGACGAGAACGGTTATGGGGTACGTCATTCAAGGCTTGCACTATGATTTAATACTTGGTAAGGGATGGGCAGAAAGAAATAATGTTGTGTACCAAGCAAAAACCCATACTCTTTATGTTAATAAGGGGAATCAGCAAGTAAAAATTCTTGAAAAGGGGTGGATGGAATGCGGAGATGTAGTAAATAGGACCAAGTATATCCGAGAAGGGAAGCTCATATCCGCGCTTGCATTTTCCGCTTTCACAAAGAAGGCTCAAAATAGCCTGCAAGATCTCACTCTAGCATCAGTGTCAATTTCAGATATCAATAAAGCATTGCAAAAGCTTGACACAAAACGAGAAAAGCCCACCATTGAATCAGTCGGTAAAAAACTTCCCAAGCAGCTTGTTGGATTCGAAGGCATGTTCTTAGAAGACGAATCTTGTGAGCTACCTCCCCACCGAGCTGGTCATGACATGGAGATAAAGTTGGATAGGGATGAAAGCGACAATGAAAAGAAACCGCCCTATGGGCCGCTCTATGAAATGTCAAAGGAAGAGTTATTGGTCCTTAGGAAAACTCTCGCTGATCTCCTTGACAAAGGCTGGATACGAGCAAGTTCCTCGCCAGCCAGCTCACCGGTGCTTTTTGCAAGGAAACCAGGGGGTGGCTTAAGGTTTTGTGTCGATTATCGGGGACTTAATGCAATTACAAAAAAAGATCGCTACCCGCTCCCACTTATAAGGGAGACACTACGTCAACTGACTAAAGCCCGTTGGTTCACGAAAGTGGATGTACGCACCGCCTTTCATCGCCTGCGTATCAAGGAGGGAGATGAATGGAAAACTGCTTTTCGCTCACGTCAAGGCTTATTTGAATGGCTAGTTTGTCCCTTTGGATTATGCGGGGCACCAGCAACATTTCAACGTTTTATTAACAGCACCCTACAGGAGTTCTTAGATGTCTTTTGCTCAGCGTATGTTGATGATGTCATAATATACTCAGACGGAGACCTAGAAGACCACTTTAAAAAGGTATCAAAAGTATTAAATTCACTAAAGACAGCAGGGCTTCGGCTTGATCTAGAAAAATGCGCGTTTGGGGTGACAAAGATAAAATACTTAGGCTTTATCATTGAAGCTGGAGTAGGTGTTAAAGTAGATCCAGATAAAGTGCTAGCAATTTCTGATTGGGAGGAGCCAAATAATGTGTCCGAAGTGCGATCTTTCCTCGGATTTTCCAATTTTTACCGAGAATTCATCCCTCGCTTCTCTTCAGTCTGCGAGCCGCTTAATAACCTTACTAAACGAGGTGTACTTTGGCAATGGGGCAAGCCCCAAAAGAATGCATTTGAGCGGCTGAAACAACTACTGATAAGCGCACCAGTACTTTCAATGTTTGATCCGGAAGCTGAAACCATTTTAGAAGCGGACTCATCGGGATATGCTGTAGGGGGAGTCTTATCGCAAGTAGACGAAAAATGTCGCCTTCGACCAGTAGGCTTCTTTTCCAGAAAATTGTTGCCAGCTGAAGCAAATTACGAAATCTATGACAAAGAAATGCTATCAATAATTGCAACCATGAGGCACTTTAGAGGAGAGCTTAGAAGTGTAGACAAGCCTTTTATTGTTTTATCTGATCATCGAAACCTACAGCATTTTATGACAACACGCCAGCTATCAGAACGCCAAGTTCGATGGGCCGAAGAGCTGGCAGGTTATAATTTCAATATAAAATTCAGGCCCGGTTCTGATTCAGCAAAACCTGATATTCTCTCAAGAAAGGCTGAGTTCAGACCAAAGGATGCAAATGATGAAATTTTCCGAAAAAGGGAATTCCAACTTTTAAAAGACAGCTGGTTGTTGTCTAAATCAGAAAAAGATGGTTTGTTGTCATCCCTAAGTCTCTCAGCAGTAGTCACGAGGCAACAAGCCAGATCTCATGAAGTAGCTACAAATAAGGCCCTATCTGAACTCCCCAAGGAACCAACAAGGGTCTCCAATTCCGCCAACGGCCCACCAAAAGGAATTAAATTGTTTGAGGAGCCAGAGCTCCAGAAACTTTGGAATCGAGCAGTTGAAAAAGATTCTTCTTTCCGTGAAGTTTATACAAGTCTAGAAAGGGGTGATCGTTTGTTACCACAATCTGTTGGGTCTTCAATGCAAATCATAGACTGTTCTTTTGATGATAAGCATGCTTTAGTTTACAGAGATGCCCTATGGGTTCCAAATTGGGAACCTCTTCGAACCGCTCTAATTCAAAAGGTGCACGATTCTCATATGACAGGACATCCGGGCAGGGAAATAACACTTTCTATACTTTCACGAAGCTTCTTTTGGCCCCAGCAGTACAAAGACGTTCGGAGGTTTGTGAGAAACTGTCATGTCTGCGGAAGATCAAAAGTTTGGAGACAGTCATCTCGTGGTTTGCTCCGGCCACTCCCCATACCGGAGCGATTCCACAGCGAGCTGGCCATAGATTTCATGACTGATCTACCGGTGACTGATAAAAAAGAGAAATTCCTTATGGTTATACATGATAGACTTCTTGGTAGTGCGACTTTGGAAGCTATGGAAACTATGGAAGCCGAAGCTTGTGCAGACAAATTTATTTTAAGCCACTGGCGCTACCACGGTTTTCCCAACTACCTAACTTCAGATCGAGGGTCAAACTGGGTCGGTCATTTTTGGAAAAGGCTTTGTCAACGTGTGGGCATCCAACAGCGTCTATCAACAGCATTTCATCCCCAGACGGATGGAGGAACCGAGAGAATGAATCAAGAAGTACTAACGTACCTTCGATCTTATATCTCCTATGCGCAAGACGATTGGGCAAAGCTTCTTCCGCCAGCAATGGTCGCAATAAACAATAGAACTAGCTCAAAAACTGGCTTCAGTCCCTTCTTTCTGACCCATGGCTACCATCTGGAACCTATTCGGCGCCGATCAACACTGTTAAGCTCAGGTACAAATCCCAAAGCAAGGGCTGACGCCTTCATAAATCGCCTCCACGACGGTCAAGAAATTGCGAAAGCTGCAATGAAAACTGCCCAGCAGATAATGGAGCACAATGCCAACAGGGGACGAAGGCCTGCCGAAAAGTTAAAGGTCGGGGATAAAGTCTGGCTAAACTTAAGAAATGTCACTACTCCGCAACAAAAAAAAAAGTTATCATGGATAAACGCCAAATACAAAATAACGCGGGAGGTAGCACCTGACGTCTATGAACTAGATGTACCAAGTAATATCCATCCCAGATTTTTTGTAGACCTACTCCGTCGGGACTCTGATGATCCACTGCCTTCTCAAGCCACTGACGACAGTCAACCTCCTCCACTATTAGACGGAAAACATCCCCTCTATGGAGTAGAAAAAGTCCTCAGAGCCCAATCTTTCAGAGGAAAAAGATTTGTCTGCGTGAAATGGATAGGTTACAAGGAGACTACCTGGGAACCCCGAGAAAATTTAGTTCTTACCGATGCCTTTAAGAGTTTCATCGGCAAATATGGAGATGGAGATGATGTTGGTGACTCCAATGCGGGTAGCTATACAGGTTCAAGGAGCAAAAAGAGGCCATCGCTACACCAATAGTGGTAAATACACCCGGGAGGAGAGAGGTGATGTCACGGGTCCTGGGCCCGCTAAGATACCCCCTGTAAAATAGCTTTCTATTACACACTCTCCAGCGCATCATAGAGCGACTCTTGTATTTTCATTACTTTAGAGAATCAGAATAGACTTTGATTACTTCGTTCGATTGTACAGATCACGACCTCATTTCGTGACA
>OENG01000282.1:0-13194 GCA_900239735.1 Blumeria hordei DH14 | reverse complement strand
TAAACTTTTGCCTCATTATATCCCGCGACATACATGGACATGTCTAGGTCTATGAGCTTTCCATGAATGAGTCCAAGTTCATCCGGCCCTGTCAAAATGACATTGCTTTCAGATATATCGCCGTGAAGAATGCCAGCAAAAAGATATAAATCACGATGCCCAAGTATGGCATCAAGCAAGCCGCTTAAAAACTCCCGGACCGTAGAGCAGGTCTTCAAGGGTCGACCGTAGGGAGAGATGATGGCAAGAGTAAGCTTTCGTTTCTTAAAAAATTCCTTTGGTACACCCTCTGTGCCGATCGAAAGCCAATTCTTCACTCCCAAGTTCCACCTTTTTCCAGTCGAAAAGTCTAGCCCATCGCGATGAGTTACAACCTGATATATCTGCTTGGCCCATGCAAGGTCAACGACACCTTTTTACCGCTCGTGCGGCATGCAAGAAATCGATCTCAGATTCTTCCGCACCAGAGCCCCACGAAAACTTGATCAAGTATTCTTTGTTAATCGTCTGAAGGCAGAGGTTTCCACGTTACAACACAGTCTCAGGTCGAGTTACTGGCTGAGGATTGATCTCGACCCATCTTTCTGGCACCAAATCGTCGTGTCTAATTTTGATAAAGGCGCGGCCGTTATGATGGCAGATTGTGGTGTCAAGGCCAAGCTCTTCGTCGCTCATGATCGTGTATGCCGAAAGAGCGCGGACCAAATTTTCTTGGTCATTGACCACGTTAATTTCACTTGAGCTATACGCTCCTGACCTGTCGATAATCCAGAGAACAATATGCTTCTTGTGCAAGCAAAATCCGTGAACGAAACGACGCAATGGCTGCGCGTAAAACAATTCACGCACGTACAGCATGAGCTGGTGAAATTTAACACTCTTTTTGTCAGCCGCCTTGGTGAACTCGCCCACTACCCTCACGTCCAGCCATTGATGATCCCAACTATCAAGATTATTGGAATGCTCAACAAATACATCTACTTGCCGATTACATCGACCACCTCGCAGCTGACATTCGTTGGAAGTAAAAGTAAACTTCCCTCGCACAAAGCACTCGTTATGGTTCCTATCTGTAGGAGCTCACTGGGGTTTGTTGATTGGACTCTATATGGTTCCAGGTATAACCTGTAAAAGGATTTGAACCACTCTATCATTTCCTTCTCATCCATATTGTTGCTGAACACGTGGCCGTCTCCACATTGACCCCCATCGCGATATCTCTCCCAAATTTGCGCGGTTAAACCATACCAGCTTTTATTTTCGAAATTCACCTCCTAGAATTTATTGACAGATTAATAAGTATAGTGTGTAAGCTCGGCACTGAGTGCCTCTTCGAGGGCCTCTCTGGTACTGTCATAATCGGGTTGTTCAGCGACGTTCCGCAATAGGGTAGTTGTCGATCTCTTCTCTGGAGTCAGGGGAATTTGTATATCTGGAAGAATTGGAGGAGCTACACGGGTGAGTACATCGGCAATATGAATAATATGATACCAGATTTGAAGATTGCTTTCAAAATTGACCAAATAGATCAGATGTGCAAATTCCAAGATGGTAAATTCTCCATTCCTCATCTTAGGTATGAGATTTGAAAGATTGGTATCTAAACTCATAACATCCTGAAATTCTGTGGATCGAAGGAATCGCACGACGTAAGTTTGGATGTCAAAAAGAAAGAATCGGATTTCTTTATGGTTAGCCTTTTTATTTACTACTAAGCCAGAAAGATTTACCTCGCATAGATCCAGCTTGAAAAGCGGGATTACCTCTATACTGCACTAGTATTTGGTGAAGAGGGTTTCGAGATGTGTACTCGTAGAATTGTTCCATTTGAACTATTGTGTGAAAATAATCTTGCATAATGGTGAAATGTTTGAACGTGAACGTGAACTTGAAAGTGATAGTGCAGAGGGAAGTGTAAGTTGGAGACGATTATCATTTTTAGTAGAAATTTATATTTCGGCTACATCACGTTATATACCCCGCCATGACGCACATTATTGCGCCCTATTTTAATTGCAAATGCAGCTGTCTAGTTATAACACAGCATCAAAAAAACTACATAATTCAGCAACCATCTCGTTCCTCTGTGCTAATTTTGGCAGAGGAGACCCCGCTACAGATATCATCCTGCAATCCGCTTGGGATTCAGGAACCGATGTCCTACTTATCCAGGAACCCTGGACCCAACTTAAGGACAGCCACTGGCTCACCAAATCGCATCCCGGATTCGATAAGCATTTGCCCCCCCATGTCGCTGCCAACTCTTCAAGGCCACGCTCCCTCATCTACACGCGAAAGGGGATCAAGTTCCAATAGCAAGCAGTCTGCGAGACATCACCAGATCTCACTGCAGTAAAGGTAGAAGGAGTCACATTTGTCTCCGTATACCGCGCTCCTGGAGTAGACCTCTTGCCCCTGCTATCATGGGCTCCATCCGGGCCTACAGTAATCGGCGGAGAATTCAATGCCATTCATACCGACTGGCAGCCCATGGCTACCAGATTACACGGTGACGGCCAGGTACTCACCGAATGGATGTTCGAGCACGGTATGGATCTATCTTCCACACCTGGCGTCCTGACACACGATCTCGGAAACACACTCGATCTGGTGTGGTCCAACACTGGTGCTCTTGCAGATGTCTCGATAGAGCTCGACTCAACATCAGACCACAGAACTCTCGCAGGATACGTCCCCCGTCCGAACTCGAAAGCCAGAGCTGTTATAAAAACTGGACAACCGGTACGAGTGACAGACGACGCCCTCGAAGACTTCGCCAAGGTACTAAGTAGATGGGCCCATGGAATAGGGACGCAGCCAATGGTCTCAATAAGTTCGGTGGACAACCTCTCCAACAAGCTGGTCCAAATTATTAGCGACGCTATTAGAGCTACCGGAAGACGCGGAAGTGCGAAGAAGGGTAGGACAGCACCTTGGTGGACGCTAGAGTGCGCACAGGCCAAACGTGAGTACAGGAATTTTAGGGACGAACAGAGCAGAAAGGATTTCCGTTGCAAAGTCAGAAGTGCGAAACGTCAATACTGTCAACGTAAGTTCTCCGAAGCCACAACCGACGTCGACATGTATCGGATGGCACGCTGGGCAAAGCCGCAACCTACATCTGCTGCTCCACCACTCCAAACTCGGATGGCTTCGTCTCGGACCCAGGAAAGCGAGCACTTCTGTTGCGCGACCTCCTACTTGGCAGGTTCACTTGCCAAAACGACGTCGACGCTGAGGACTTCGAGCCAGGACGCGGAAACCTCCCATGGGTCTCGAGCGTTACGGACGAAGAAGCCAAGTGGGTTACAACAGCCTGTCAAAATAAAGCCCCCGGAGCAGATGCAATTTCTGTTCGTCTTCTTAGGACAGCCTGGCCATCAATTGGTCACGCAGTGAGAGTACTCTTTGAGGGCTCACCTCGATTGAACCACTTCCCGAAGGCCTTCAAGCTAGCGGAAGTAATTTTCTCCCTAAACCTGGCCGTAATCTTAGTACAGCTAAAGGATGGAGGCCAATCGCACTACTCTCCTCTCTCGGCAAAGGTCTTGAGGGACTAGTCGCAAAGCGAATGGCTTACACCGCCCTCACTCACAAGGCAGTTCCGCAGCAACTCTTTGGAGCACTCTCTGGCAGGTCTGCTAACAACCTCGTCTCATGCGTCATCCACGATGTGGAACATGCAATGAAACGGCAGAAGAAAGCAGTCCTTGTCACTTTGGACGTTCAGGGTGCAGTCGATGCTGTACTCCACGGACGGCTGCTGCAGAGGATGAACAAGATGGGGTGGCCGAAACCAGCTATCAGCTGGATAAGGTCCTTTTTACAAGAACGATCCGCTCGCGTACGACACGAAGACGGAGTAACAGACCCGGTATTCCTAGAATGCGGGCTGCCACAGGGATCGCCTCTTTCCTCAATTCTTTTCCTGTTCTACATGGCCGAAGTCGTGGGAGGCAGTAGCTGGAGATTTGGCTATGCAGATGATGTTGCTATCCTCGGCATAGGTTCGACTCCAACTGAAGCCGCAGTAGCTGTCCAGAGAGAAGTCGACGCAGTCCTAGGGTGGGCCGCTGATAATGCCGTCTCTTTCGACCCAGACAAGGCCGAAGTAGTCTACTTCGTCGGCCCCAGATCCAGGGGACACGATCTTCCGGCTATAAGGGTAGGTACTCGCGATGTACAAGCATCCGACGACATCCGATGGTTTGGAGTACACCTTGATCGTGGTCTGACCTTCGAAAGTCACGTCGCAAAGTGGACCAGCAAAGCAATGCGGCTAGTGCAGCACTTCCGACGGCTGACACTGTGCACCCAGGGACCAAGGCCCGATTTAGTAACCACAGTGATCCGCACGGTAGTTCTGCCAATCGCGATGCACGCAGCGGAGGTCTGGTGCCCGGGGCCAACCAGGGAAACTTATCGAGCTGTCACGCGTAATTCCTACAAGAGACAGATCAAAGTCATCGACCAAACTTCTACCTTCGGAATCCGTGTGGCTCTACTAACGTGGCGCACGATGCCCATAACAGCCCTGAGAAGAGAGACTGGTATTTCACCAGCACACATTCTGCTCGAGGAACGCAGGCTCAAGATTGCCGCGCGAATCCGGAGACTAGATGAGTACCATCCGCTCCGGCTTGGGGCCACGGATAGCACAGACAACGCTCGTCACCGACTCGGCCTAAAGACATGCAACAAAACCAGACTTGGTTTCGAAAGAGTGCATGATTCAAGGGTCCAGAGGATGTATCGACTTCTGCCAGATGCTGAACTTCCTCCACCGCTCCGACCTCCGGCCCCCCCTCAGCCAATTCCCCGCTGGACAAGCAAGAAAGAAGCAGATAGGTTTATAAGAGAGTGGCTACCTACTCTCCCACCCGACTGTCTTTGGGTGTACAGTGATGGTTCTGGGGCGTCCACCGACAAAGTGTCATGGGCCTTTGTGACTATTATCAGTGGCACAGGCACGGTAATTGGGCAAAGCGGCTCAGGCAAAATAACCAATGCAGATGTTATGGCCAGGCATCCTTGAAGAAGGTTCAAGGAGAAAGTTCGAGGAGAAGGTTCAAGGAAAAGGTTCAAGGAAAAGGTTCGAGGAGAAGATCAAAGAGAAAGTTCAAGTTAAAGGTTTGTTGCGATTTCCGAGTAAGACGAGCAGAAAGTAAAGCTCAAAGAATATTATTTCCATTAAAGTTCTAAGTTACATGTAAAACGAGAATGTATGTGCGCATATCCTAGAGTTGAAGTGGGTATGCAAACAACAATTATTACAGTGAGAAATTTTCAGCACAGCTGACCACACAACCATTATGCAGTGAAGTGGGATAGAATTGAACCCCGCACCATTAACGCCATCCCATTAGCCGCAAAGTATGTGTGAAAATTTCTCTCGCTGCATTTGAACCCGGTATCATAATACCCCGCACATACAAGTGCATGAGAGAAAAGATTATCAGCGAAAAGAAACTAAAATGTATCATGCAGGATAGTTGTTCATATTTACAAGGAATGCCGATTATCGTAAGAAATGGGGCAAATTCCAACAAGGTTTAAGGAGAAGGTTCAAGGAGAAGATATCCGAGAAAACTCTGATAGTTAGAGTTGGAGGGGCTTACCATGACATAATCTTTCAAAGCCTCACTTACATCTAGCACGTAGTTGGTTATACTTAAGGAAGCTGGAGTTACTCTAAAGTAGTTCTTCAGCTTCTCAATCTTATATCCTCATAGTCTCTAGAATCATACTACTCGTCTCGACCTCTCGATCTCCCGTTCTTCAGTCCTAATCTTTTGTGCCTCGCCCGATCAGTTTAACACCCCTAACCTTACTTGTCTATATCGTCTCGTACTTACTCGCCTAGTCATTACTAAGATATCTTCAGCAGACGGCAAATCCGACTTCAGTCACCACACGCCGTAACAGCAGAGGTCTACGACGCGGAGGTTCATGGAGCTTTGGCTGCTCTCGAAGCAATCACTGCCAGCAAGCGAGATCGAGGACGCAGCGCCATCTACTTCCTACTCGACAATTCCGCTGCAGTCCAGGCCTTACTAACAGGAACAACGGGCTCATCATCCTGGAGGATTCAAATGTTCTGCAAAATGGTCGCTAGAGCAGCTGCACCTGTTAAAGTAGGATGGATCCCGGGCCATGCAGGGCTAGTAGGATATGAAATGGCTGATGAGCTCGCTCGAAGAGAGCTTAACTCGTCGGACAATTCCAGGACAATGTTGTAATCTAACGATTTTCATCCTCGGACTTCATGGTGAGCAGTAGTTGTATAGCACGTGATGCCATGCGGGGGAGAAGGAAAGGAACGGCGAAAGCCGCTAGCTAGACCTAAGCGATCTGGCCCACTTGTAGATGTAGACATCCCTCTTGTACATAGAACACAAGGAAAAACCAACCCTAACTAGTACAACAACAATAGTAAGGAACTCTAACATCCACACTCAGTAAATTCATACATCGTGACCCATAAACCTCTATCTCATCTCTATCACTCAACGACAAAGCTTCAACAGGTTATAGCCCGGTTAGCACACAAACCACTGCCAAAATGTCACTCTCATCAACTCAGGCAAACATTGGACAAGCCCCAATCTCACTTAAGCTCGACCAACTTCCGATACTGACCGGTAGTGAAAACTATTGCAGATGGGTTGGGAGTTGGGAGATAACTTTCGACGCAATGGGATTACTTGACTTCTTGAAAAAAGAGACACCAATAAAATCTGAAATACAATCAGATGAGTTCGAAAAGTGGCAAAACGCTAATAAACAGCTTCGGGTCTCCTCCTGAACGCTGTTGATGAATCGTTGCAGACCGTTGTGATAGACTGCCAAACGGCAAAAGAGGCATGGGACCAATTCAAATCACGATTCGATGGAGAAACTGCAAGTTCCACTATTTCCCTACTAAAGGCCGTCACTGATCTCACATTACGTGACGGAGACGATATGTCGGAATACCTTTCAACCTTCAATGATGCCTGGAACCGCCTCCGAAATCGCTCACTACACTCGACTACCTCTCTCACCAAAGCATTCAAAGACCTGACCTCGTCGGAGGACGCAAAAGGTGCCTTTCTGCTGTCCTCCTTGCCCAAGTCTATGGAGAACGTCATCGATAACCTCGTGACTAAAGAAATCACCAATTACGACGGTGTATCCTCTAAACTCCTAGACATGTTGGCAAACCGAAAAGCTCCCATCTCAGATGAAAAAGCTTATCAAGTCGCGAAACAGGAAATACAAGAATGCTCATATCGTAAGAGTCGCAACTATAATTACGAGGGGCATAATTTTAAGGAGTGTCGGAAGCTAAAAGCGCACAAACAAAAGAAGATAGACATGAAAAACTCTGCCCAAATCGCCCAGTCATCGGTCACCGCTGAATCAGAACATCAAATATACGATACGGCATTTGCGGCGCAGTCTCAGACATCATCGTCTCACCCAGAATGGATCTTCGATACTGGCGCATCGGCTCACATGACAGGATTAAACGTGATTTTGAAACACTGATACCTCTAAAAAATCACAGTGTCAAAATTGCAGACAATTCCCATGTCCCTGTAACCGGAAAAGGAACTGTTCGTCTTAACCTTAGGAACCGACAAGGAGAGGTCTACTCTACCATCTTAACCGATGTCCTATTAGTACCTTCTTTTGGAAAGACACGACTTTTTTCTTGGGACGCTGTGAGTCGCAAAGGTTACACATTGATAGGCAAAGAAAAAGATATAATACTACGGGACAAAAATGGGCGTGAAGTATTGTGGGCAAAGGCAGGAGTTAAGGCGCACTTAATACAGCTAGAGGAATATAATGCTTGCTTCTCCTTTTACATTGAATTCCATCAGGCGTTGGGACATCCCGGAGTAACCACCATTAGAAACCCTTCAAAGCTGTACTTACAGGCCAACCTTCCCTTACCACCCCAAACTTCCATTGCCCTACATGCAAGAAAACCAAATCAAAATATGTCTCTCCTAAACAAACTCATGAAAATGCTACAGAACCATTTGAATTAATTCATTCAGATCTCTCTGGAAAGTTCTCCGTTCCCTCATTAGGTGGAAAATTTTGTTATATAACTTTTATTGATTAATATACCCGACATTCATGGGTCAAGTTCCTGCAAACCAAAGACGAAGCAGCCCAACACATGGTTGACTTCGTACACTTTGTTCAAACGCAATTCAGCGCTGACGTTAAGCGTTGGAGAACAGACAACGGGGGGGAATTTATCAATCAAACAGTATCAACATTCTTTCGAAAGAAAGGAATTGTTCACAAAAAACTCCACCATATGAACATGAGAGAAACGGAACTGCAGAGAGGTTTAATCAGACCCTGACAACAATGGCCCGAGCATTAATCATGAACCTTGGACTCTCGCTGTGGGCAGAGGCTATAGCCACTGCCTGCTACCTCAAAAATCGCCTACCTCATACACGGCTACCCGAAAACATTACGCCATATGAGGCACTACACGGCAATAAACCTACAATACACCATCTTCAACCCTTTGGTAGGAACTGCTTTGTTCACATTCACGAGGATTCGCGGCCTCCTGGCTCAAAACTCCTACCTAGGGCACTGGATGGAAAGTTTGTAGGATACACAAGTAGCACAAAAATTTTTCGGATATGGATCCCCTCCAAGAACAAGGTTATGGAATCAACCAACGTCAAGTTTGCGCCGCTCGATTCAGGGGAAGTCACAATTAACCTTGAAAACCGAAGCAACCTGCCACAAGCAATAAATGACGAAGCAGAACAACAACCACACCAGGACAACCCATCAATAGCCGAACAGCAGCTTTCCACAGATGACAAACTCGATGACCCCTCGAAGCAAATCCAAAGAGAAATTGAAACGATGCACCAGCTAAAAGAATTATCTATCCCAGATTCACAGCCAGAAACGTCCGATATGCCAGGATCATTCCTCAAATCACCAAAATCTCGACCTAAAAGGACGACCAGACCTATTCAACGCTATGGGTTCCCTGCAAGTTATGGGTCGACCTTTCATACACGAGAAGAGCATGATAACCAGCGAGGACATCTGGTTATTGCTGAGGAAATCCAAGATGAAACTGGATGCATTGCAATGACTCTAGCGGCAAAAACCGCAACAGAAACTAACGAGGATCCGAGAAACATCGACGAGGCTCTCTCAGGGCCTGATAGATACTATTGGCGTGATGCAGTAAATAAGGAGCTACAATCCTTAAGACAAAACCACACCTGGGATGAAACTGCTCGACCATTAAATCGCAACATTGTTGGATCTAAATGGGTATTTAAAATCAAGCGAAAAGCGGATGGATCTATCGACCGGTACAAAGCTCGATTAGTGGCTCAAGGATTCAGTCAACTTCCTGGTCACGATTTTGACGAAACATTTGCTCCCGTAGCTCGTTATGACAGCCTCCGTATCCTTCTACGGATAGCTTCTCAAAACCAATGGATACCCCAACAAATGGACGTAAATTCTGCATACCTTTACGGAAGCTTGGAGGAAGAAATTTATATGGAACTACCTCCTGGATTCCGCACATCCGGAAAATGTGTTAAACTTCATAAGTGTATCTACGGCCTTAAACAATCAGGCCGTGAATGGTATGCTTGTATCTCGAACTCCCTTCGACAAAAAGGATTCGAAATAACCAACTTCAATCCATGCGTCTTTGTTCACCCGACAGAAAATGCCTGTGTCGCGGTATACGTTGACGACATTCTAATCTTCGGTCCAGACAACATGTTCCGCCAAGCCCTAAAATCATCAATCGGAAACAACTTTGATTGCAAAAATTTGGGAAACGCGAGTCATGTCCTGGGCCTAGAGATTAAACTAGAGAAATCTGGCATCCGGCTCTCTGAACAAGGCTACTCACTAAAGATACTCAAACGTTTTGGTTTTGAAAACTCACACAAAGTTAGCACACCTCTTGATCTGAGCGTAACCCTTTTCAAAGGATGTGAAGAGGATCGTCTCGAGAACATGAAGGAATATCAAGCCATCGTCAGATCTTTAATGTACCTTGTCATAGGAAGCCGACCAGACCTAGCCTACACAGTCACACTTTTAAGCCAGTTTGCATCTTGTCCAAACAAAAGTCACTTGCGAGCCGCCAAACGCACCCTTCGATATCTAGCAGGAACCACCGATTGGGATCTAAACTATCCTTTCGGGTCGAACGAGCTTCTCGAAGTTTATGCTGATGCCTCTTACGCTGATGATCCCCATTCTCGGAAATCGACATCAGGATATGTAATCAGACTTGGTGATGCAGCAATCGCCTGGAGCAGCAAACAACAGCGATCTGTAGCACTGTCAACTACAGAAGCCGAATACATGGCCATGTCGCAAGCTGCACGCCAACTCACCTGGACGAAATTTGGACTTGACCAACTGCGCCAAAAGTACGACACTATGCTCTACACAGACAACAATGGAGCACAAGAACTGGCAAGAAATCCACGGATTCATAATCGCTCAAAGCACATTGACGTACACTACCACTACGTCCGCGATAAATACAACGAAGGAGATTTTGAACTTCTCCACGTAAAATCCACGAACAATCTTGCCGACCTTTTAACCAAAGCCCTAGCAAAGGCAACTCACCATCAACTATCTAACCACATCAGATGTGCAAAGCGAGGGGAAGTGTTGTAATCTAACGCTTTTCATCCTCGGACTTCATGGTGAGCAGTAGTTGTATAGCACGTGATGCCATGCAGGGGAGAGGGAAAGGAACGGCGAAAGCCGCTAGCTAGACCTAAGCGATCTGGCCCACTTGTAGATGTAGACATCCCTCTTGTACATAGAACACAAGAAAAAACCAACCCTAACTAGTATAACAACAATAGTAAGGAATTTTAACATCCACACTCAGTAACCTCATACATTGTGACCCATAAACCTCTATCTCATCTCTATCACTCAACGACATAGCTTCAACACCATCAATCCTTCAGTAGAAATAATAAAGCCCAGATATCGTGTTTTAGTTACATTAAACTCGCATTTTCTTACATCTGCTTGTAATCCTGCCTGATGTAGCCTTACTAATACCTTTCTTACATGTTCTACATGATCACTTTTGTTCTCAGAGTAGATTAAAATGTTGTCAAGGTATGCAGTACAGAAAACATCTAGATAATCGAGAAGAATATCATTCATGTATCTTTGGTAAGTTGCAGGCCCATTGGTCAACCCAAAAGGGAGAACTTTGCACTTATATGAGCCATATCTGGTGCGGAAAGTTGTCAATTCTTCCGAGTCTGGGTGCATGCGAATTCTATGAAAAGCTTGTCTAATATCTAGTTTACTATATATTTTTGCTTTATTTAATTGCGAGAGGGTTTCATCAATTAAAGGTAGCGGATATCGATCTTTTCGGGTTAAGGCATTCAGTTTTCGGAAGTCGATACAAAATCGGAGACTTCCATCTGATTTCTTCACAAATAGGACTGGACTTGAGAATGGTGCTTGGCTAGGTTCAATGAATCCCTTGTGGAGGTTTTCTAACAAGTATTTATGCACAGCTTTCAACTGATCTGCAGACATAGGGTACAACGGACCTGATTTTAGTTGAGCCTGATCTTCTAAAACTATATTGTGGTCATATGTGCGGTGAGGAGGGAGTTTGTCGGAGGCGGATTTAGAGAAAACATCTATGAGGTCGTGGTAGTCCGAGGGTATTTTCTTAATGGTTTCATTTAAATCTCGTTGAACATCATCTAAATTTACTGATTGTTCCACATTTGCTAGCTCTTGTTCGATCTCATGGAGGCTAATAGAGAACAATATACTATCAGCTGGTATCAAATTCAAGTGAAAAGCGGGGGCGCTTATTTCACAGATATCCATTCCCATTAATTTACATGTATTGGGTTGACACATAGGTATTGGCTTGTGTTGTGGTTGTGTAGTTGTTTCAGTAGGTAATTCATTTTTGATGTGAACAAGATGAGATTTGCCATCATTATCAGGAGTTTCTATACTTCTGTTATAATTATCAAGATTCTTGTTGGCTTCGCTTGATAATTCATTACTGTGAGGTGCACTGCAGGAATTCCGGTGAAGTTTTTTTTTCAAATGCACGGACCTCTTTTTCGAATTAGCCCCAAAATGAAAATTCTTGTCTTCTTCTTTCAACAATTTGTCACGGCGATCAATATCTTTTTGGTGCTCATTTTGTACTGTAGGTTTGTTTTGTAACAAAATGTTCAGATGAATGTGAATTGGTGATGAGAATGAGGGTGTTAATTGATGGTTCAACGGCCAGACGAGTTTGTGTTGTCGTGAATCAATCATCACATTGTAGTGTGCCAGCCATCTACTCCCAAGAATTATATCATGGGTTCCTAACTCCACAATAAGGAATGGTATGTTGTCCAAACGCCGTTTGTCTATCCATAATGACAGCAAAATGTATTGTGAAATTATAGGGCCTTTCTTCCCATCAAATCCTTTTGACTGAATAGAATAACCCAAATTAATTGGAGTCTGACCCAACCACTTTGCAACCGCTGTTGCGCACTCCGAATCAATGTAGGCGAATCCGTTTGCGCCTGTGTCTGGAAGAACAGATATACCATCAACAACTTGATAGTTAAACGAAAGTGAGCACTGCAAGGTATTTGTTTTCCGTGAAATAATTTGCCCAGGTCTACTTCTTGTATATTGACCAGGTATCCTAGAAGGGCTTCTTTGTCTAGGATTCCTCTTTTCCCTCATATAACTCATTAAGGTCTGGCAAATTTCCTTCGGACTCTACTTCACTCCCAGATTCTTCCACTGCAACAACTTGGACTGTTGGGGGGCTTATTTTGGAGTTATATCTAGGACATTCTAACTTGGTATGTCCAGCTTTTGTGACGGTCTTAAAGTGGCGTTTTATTCAAACTGAACTCAGAGCTAGATACAAATGAAAATCTTAAAGTACGAGAAGAGACATGACTGAAAGCCGCCTATTTATTTACAAGACTATGATCTCGTTCCATCATTTCATACCATTCTCAAAATAGATCATGACCTGTCCTCCGACACAACACCAGCATCTCCGTCTATTTTAATTTAGCTTCATTTTAATGTTACCAATTTTAGTTATAAAATAGTTATGATGCATGTGGCTTAGATGACTCACGACTGGTGTTAGAGTCGTCCTGT
>OENG01000310.1:0-47796 GCA_900239735.1 Blumeria hordei DH14 | reverse complement strand
ACGCAATTTCATGCGTAAAAGTTGGTGCAAAAGTCAACTTAGCAACAATGACACGAAAATGGAATCAATACACACCCTATAGACTGGACCCAGCCATTGCACGCACTCGAACTCAACGCCATTCTTAAGAAAACAGGAAGTCAAAATTGAACAGGTCTTACCAGAACACTACAAGAAATTCGAAGATATTTTCTCGAAACCCAAAGCCGAAAAAACTAGCCCCTCATTGTCCAGGACTTGACCACAAGATTGAATTCAAACCAAACGCAAAAGTTCGCCGTGGCCGAATCTACAAAATGTCCGAAACAGAACTTCAACTTCTCAAGACCTATATTGAAGATGGCTTAGTTAGAGGTTGGATTTGAAAAAGCAAATCTCCAAAAACATCACCTGTCATGTTCAGAACAAAACCTCACGATGCAGCGTTACGACTCTGGCTTGAATATCGTGCTACAAACAACAATACCATCAAAAATGCATATCGCTTCCCCTTTTGACGACTTCTTAGGTAAGATGCATGGCGCAAGATACTTCACAAAGCTCGACCTACGCAACGCATTTCATTTGCTACGTATTTCGAGGGAGACAAATGGAAGACTGCCTTTCTCACGCAATTTGGACTCTACAAAATATCAAGTCATGCCATTCGGTCTTTGTAATGCTCCCGCAAGCTTCCAGGCATGGATGGACGACATTTTTATGAGCCTGAACAACTTCAATGATGTGTTACCTCGATGATACTCATATGGGGAAATACAAAGAAGAAGTTGTCGAATGTGTTCGGAATGTGTTGTCAATTCTTCGAAAAAATGGCCTCTACGCCAGAATCGACAAATGTGAGTTTGAAGTTACTAAACTGGTTCCTTGGATATTTAATTCAGTACAATTCTATCACAGTTGATCCTTCTAGAGTAGCACTCAATGCTGAGTGGCCAGAGCTAAAAACCCTCAAGCAAGTCCAATCTTACCTCGTTTCCTAAATTTCTATAGACGCTTCATTCCACGATTCTCTGAACTAGCGCACGGCTTGACTGCACTCACTCGTAAATGCAACCTGCAACGTCGATTTGAGCTTTCTGAAAGCTGGTCTTAAAAGTTTCCATGACCTTCAAGAGGCTTTCAAAGATTCCAAAGTTCTTCATATATGGGACCCATCCCTCCCCTCCATCCTTGAAACTGATGCATCATGTTACGCAATCGCAGGAATATTATCACAAGTAGTCCATAATGTCAAAGTCCCTATTGGGTTCTATAGCAAGAAACATTCCCCGGAAGAAAGCAGATATGGTACACCGACCAAGAACTAATGGCAATCTGCTACAGTCTACAGCACTGGCGTCACTACCTCGAGGGAGCAAGGCATCAAAATAACTGTATACTCTGAACATGCAAATCTCCAAACCTTCAATACCACTGCCAACCTAAACCGCTGCCAGGCTGGCTATTGGTCACAAATGAGCCGTTTCGACTATGTAGTTAAACATATGCCAGGGAAAAATAATCCAGCAGATCTTCCATCCCGGCGGAAAGATTACAAACTCACTGTGGACGATGTTCCCCAAGTCCACGAATTTATTTGCCTTGCTAAATTATCACAGGTCCACCAGATATCTACAATGCCCTCGTCACCGCAACAGCTACCTCTCAGGGAGCTTACTACTAACGTTCCGTAGGGCACGAAGGGATATGGAATATGATTATAGAATAGCAGTGAAATGGTCTTCTGTGAGGAAGAGAGATGTGAGGTGGTACAATATGTGTACAGAATATAAGAAGACGTTGCGTGAAGAGAAAACTCAATCACACCTACCACACTATATACATGACATTGCCACTAGCGCTCCAGAATAGTAGGCGATGTGCGCGACTACTTGTTTACCACCAGACCACCTTTACCTTTCTAGATCCTTGCATCCACACCTACTCACTAGCTTACTAAGATCAAGTACTACCCTACTGCTTATCCATGAAACTACCGATGACTTCGCCGCGGAAATAAATCCACTGGATGAAGATTCTGATCTTAAATGGAGCAATGATATTCTCATATATGCAGATGAACGAGTCTATGTTACCCCATCACTTCTAAACCGCATTCTAGAACTCTGCCATGACGCTCCTCTCGCCAGCCATCAAGGACAAGCTTGTACTTACGAAAAATGTTCCCGCGACTGTACTGGCCCTATATGAAGTGTGATGTCAAAAGATATGTTCGTGGATGTCGTGACTGCAACGAGAATAAGGATCCTCACCACGCCACTTACGGAAAACTCTCTCCGCTCCCTGTTCCAGAAGGACGATGGACCAGGATACATATAGATTTCATTACCGATCTTCCGGCTACTGAACGAGGAAATAATGCTATTTTGGTTATCATTGATGCACTCACCAAGATGGCCCACTTCATTCCAGTCAAATTGAAGGGAAACCAATCTATGAATGCAAGGGTAGCTGCAGATCTATTTCGACGTGAATGCATTCGACTTCATGGAATCCCAGGCACCATAGTATCTGACAGAGATACCCGATTTCTAAACAAGCTCTGGAAGAACATTACAGCGAAGCTAGGCATCATTCAACAACCGACAACGGCATATCAATCCACTGCAAATGGTCAAGTAGAGCGCGTCAACACGACAATCGAAGCATTACTTTGTGCCTACACTAATGTTTCTCAAACAGGCTGGGACAAATGGTTAGATACATGTGAATTTGCTTACAACGACTCGAAAACTTCCACAACCAGTATTACTCCATTCTTTGCGAACTATGGCTACCACCCACGGTGTCAATCGCATCCCGAATCTCGTGGTGACAACATAGATATAGACAACGATGGTGAAATCTGGGCTGCAAAACAAAAGTCTATTCTCGATCAATGCAGGGAGCAGCTTCAAAAAACGTGCTTGAGCATGGCAAAATAATATGATAAAAGGCATAAAGAAATGGAATTCGCTATCAGCGATCAAGTAATGCTACGTACGCGCCATCTACCCCTCGAAGGTAACAAATCACGAAAGTCATCACCTCGCTGGATAGGCCCCTTCTGTATAAAAGAAATCGATGGTCCGCTCACTTACCACCTACATATACCCCCAACCTTCAATATTTCACATCCAGTATATCACGTATCAAATCTCGAAAGATATCACGCCGCAGATGTTGCCCAAGGCCAAGTTATTGGAGAATCACCTCGCATTTGGCGCGAAAAAGTCATGTCCCCAATCGAAAACAGATTGAACCCCTACAAGATTCATGCCTGCCGGACAGCTCAAGGAGGGCGCCAAGCGCACTACAAAGTAGAATTCTTAGAAACAGGGCATAGAGTATGGGTGCCAAAAACATTTGTTGGTTTTGCTCACTCAGACAAGATCATTGATGACTTCCACACCTCAAACCCGACTTCCCCACTACTACATTACTGAAAACCAGCGTATTTGGGAAATTCTAGATCTACTGGATAACGAGGATCACACGCAACGTCGAGGTCACCCAAAAGTCCAATTTACCCGTGAATTGGTTTACGCAATTCTTGCTGACCGTCCTTATGGTGACAAAGATCTACAATATTCCGTGTGTAACCCAGGAAGACCTTCAATCACAAGATGGATGACAAGAAAGCAATTGATCAAGATTCTCGGACGTAAAGGAATTCAACTAGTGGAAGATTGGAATAGGACAAAGGATAGAAACTAAAGATGAAGACTGAACACACTTTATTGTATAGGAGATATTAAAGGAAACTAGGAACATTAAGCATCGAGGACGACGTGTCACAGGCTCATACCTGGTTATCATTAGGCTGCTGCCTAACAAATAAGGCTTGAACTCTTCCAACCATGTTAAACACCATACATGGCATGAACCCCTCCACGACTCAATAGACCCAAGTATAGGCCTTGGCTCAGTTCATGCAAATCTATTCTTAAATGACAAATTTAGATTGCAGACAGGACGACTCGAACACCAGTCGTGAGTCATCTAAGCCACATGCATCATAACTATTTTAATAACTAAAATTGCTAACATTAAAATGAAGCTAAATTAAAATAGACGGAGATGCTGGTGTTTGTCGGAGGACAGGTCATGATCTATTTTGAGAATGGTATGAAATGAGGGAACGAGATCATAGTCTTGTAAATAAATAGGCGGCTTTCAGTCATGTTTCTTCTCGATACTTTAAGATTTTCATTTGTATCTAGCTCTGAGTTCAGTTTGAATAAAACGCCACTTTAAGACTGTCACACGACGCTACAAAAGTGGGGGGATAGTTACGGCCTCGCCTCAACCTGGCCTTAGGTAAGATGACGTACGTACATGTGGTACGTGCACGTCAGCATATAGTCTCTACCTGTTCCTAGACACTCTCTCCTCATAGCCAATCTACTTCTTCTACCTCTAGCTTATAGCTGCCTTCCTGCCACTTCCTCTTCTTGTGATTCAACTTCTGTTAAGAATATCCCAATTGAAGCACATTGCTCAGTAGGAATGGTCGAATGCTACCATTCCATACTACGGCGCGTTTATAATATAATTGATGCAGAATTGAAAGGAGATAACGCAACCAAGGAAACAAAGCTCCAAATGTCAATTGAAGCAATTAATGATAGCGCTGGTCCCGACGGATAAGTCCCTACATTACTTGTTTTTGGTGCATATCCACGGATGGTACACTCAGATACTCCAGCTCCCTCAATTTCCCAACGAGCTATCACCCTCAAAAAGACAATGAGTGAAGTCAAAAATATTAGAGCTGAAAACCTAGTAAATACAGCTTTAAGCCAACAAAACGGCCCAGATAACACAAGTGTTCACGACTTGCCAACTAACTCTGAAGTCCTCGTATGGCGTCAGGGTGTCTCTGGCCAATCAGGTCAATGGACAGGCCCTTTCAAATTACTTCATGTAGAAGATGAAACCTGCAAGGTTGAGCTACCTTCAGGATCAAGTGAATTCAGGTCTACTGTAGTTAGGCTATATTATCAGGATAATGACGATTTTAGTTTACAGACCGGAGACCTTCTCGATAATCCACCCCTTCATAACTCTTTAGCGTCAGTAAATCCCAGAAGAAACGCAGAAAGATCCCGCCGGCCCCCCGCAAGATACATTGATCAGGCAGTAGCTAGAACCTTTATCAAAGAGACTGATGCCCCCTTAGTTCCAACATTTAAAGAATCCAGGCAAAAAGAAATAAACAGATTGCTAGAAAAGGGGGTGTTTGAGTTTATCACCTTGTCAATGGTCCCACCGGGAGCCAGAATCTTCAATTCAAGATTTGTGGATGAGATAAAGCATAGGGGGACAGATAAAGCTTTTGAAAAGTCACGACTGGTGGTACAGGCATATAACGATAAAGAAAAAGGAATCGCTCTCACACAATCGCCCACAATTCAGAGAGCTAGCCAAAGAATAATTCTCGCCCTTGCCTCAATATTGCCCCTAGATTTATACTTGCGCAATATCTCACAAGCCTATGTTCAGTCCACAACAAAACTGAATCGGTGTTAGATTGGAGCGTAGGCGTTTGACCTGAAGCGAAAATAGAGGGTGAGAAGAGGTCGGAATGGGTCGCAAGAGATGACTGAAGGTCTACTGGAGATAAATAGGAGGAACTAAAGGTTTGAAAGATGGGTAATATAAATAGCTAAGAGGTCTAGAGGTTTGCGTGGGTACTAGTGGTAACTAAAGGTACAAGAGGTAATCCGAAGGTGTTCCAAAGGTGTTGGATATGACAGAAAACTAAGCGTGAAGAACTCTGAAGTTACAGACTAAGCCATCATAACAGAGACATTAACCTAATATCAACATGATCCCATATGTAAAGGATTATACTGTTGTCATAACAACATGAGAAGAAGGGTAAAATTATATAGCGAAGGAAGAATTGGAAGGATCGAGAGGATCAGGAGGATCGGGAGAGGAATCCTTACAATCGGGATTTTTATGTTCGTCCACCAGTTGAAATTGGTGATAAAGAAACTATCCTGAAAGATATAAAACCTCTCTATGGTGTACCAGAAGCTGGAAATCATTGGTTCAATACTTATCATTGACATCATACTGAGGGCTTATCAATGGAACAGTCAACCAATGATCCTTGCCTCTTATACCTTAACTGTTACGGCTAGAGTTGACAAGTTGTTGGGATATTAAGAAGGGATTATCACGAGAGTAAGATAATATAGACGGTAATATGGGATATGCAGAGGAATGTATATCGTGAGTACTACAGGTATAGAGTGATCAAGATGTGTTATGTACCAAGGATGTAGACACCTTGCACTTGACCAACTAGATGACTAAGCAGCATTTTCTGACACAAGTGATAGGTTTATGGTATCACGTGATGTGTAGTCTGGTTGAGTAAGTGTTGGGATATTAAGAAGGGATTATCACGAGAGTAAGATAATATAGACGGTAATATGGGATATGCAGAGGAATGTATATCGTGAGTACTACAGGTATAGAGTGATCAAGATGTGTTATGTACCAAAGATGTGGACACCTTGCACTTGACCAACTAGATGACTAAGCAGCATTTCCTGACACGCCCCCATGCTGCGATATCATAGAGCCTCATTAACTCCCACAACACTTAAGAAGTGTGACCCCTACATCTCTTCTTAAAGAGTTCAGTAGTCCTACAGTATATAATAGAATGAAACTGCATTGTGGTACAAGAGTACTCTTATCCTGGCCCCATCGTATCCTGCTGTGTGAACTTCTATAACATGAACGTCGCCCATACAATTCGTTCTTTAATTAGATAAGCCTAGCTCAGACGATAACTTTACAAACTGGTCCCTGGGTAACTGCTTTGTTAATATATCTGCAATCTGTTCAGTACCTGGTGTAAATGTAACTATCAACCTATTTCTCATCACCATGTCATCTCGTATGTAGAAGTGCCTAATTTCAATGTGTTTAGCTCTTCGATGAAATTTGGTGGTTTTGGCAAGCTCTATTGCAGCCTGTTGTCGAGATATAGAAGCGGAGGCTTCGTTATTTTAACGTTTATATCTTGAGCAATTTTCTCCATCCAGGCGATTTCTTTGGCTCCTTCACTAGCAGACATGATCTCTGCTTCCATTGAGCTCTGAGCTGTGCTTTTCTGACGGTTAGCGGACCAAGTAACTGCGCCCCCATTCCAAATGATCGTTTGCCCTTGGAAGGATTTCTTATCATTTTCGGTCCCCCATGTTGCATCTGTCCATGCTGCCCAGATCTTTGTCGTATCGGAAGGTCTGTATCTAATCCCGAGCGATCTTGTACCGTTGAGGTATCTGAGTAGATGCTTTGCCATGCTCAAATGGTTTGAATCGGGATCAGACATAAATCGTGCAAGTTGCCCTACGGCATATGATATATCCGGCCTTGAACCATTGGATATATATAGGACAGATCCAATAATTTGTCGATAGAGGCAGACATCATCATCTTTGAGCGTTTGCTGGATATCATCTTCGGAGGTTGGCTTTAGGACAGTTCCTGCTGGAAGTGGGAGATCCTTTGGTATACTTTTATCCATTCCCAATCGCTGAATGAGTTTTGTTGTATAGGCAGTTTGATGAATGCGAATTGTACGCTTTGTCTATTTCTTTCCACTTGAATTCCGACGAAAGTGTCAACTGTCCTAGCGCTTTGCAACTCCATTTATTCATAATATCTAATTTGACGGGATTTAAATTTCCGCGTTTCCCAATGATTAGCATATCATCTACATAAAGAAGTACGAAGACACCTCTACCTATAAACAAATTTGGATCAGAATCTCCGCTCCTTAAGGAAATTCGATTAAAGTGATCTTTAACTTCTTTGAACCAAATATGTGGAGCTTGCTTCAAACCGTATAGCGATTTGTTTAGCTT
Organism: Blumeria hordei DH14; assembly: GCA_900239735.1. NCBI lineage: Eukaryota > Fungi > Ascomycota > Leotiomycetes > Helotiales > Erysiphaceae > Blumeria > Blumeria hordei. The sequence continues at coordinate 39,925 of OENG01000310.1, read as the reverse complement.
GAGGTAATTTTCCTTTCGATTGATTCCAGGGTGTTGTAAGGAAAAGAAGTCAGGTATCTCCATGTAAATCTCCTCTTCTAACTTTGGATTTAGAAAGGCTGTATCCACATCAAGCGCTTCAATTTCAAGATCGTCTACTGCAGCCTTGGATAGAAGTATCCGGAGTGTGTTGTACCGTATGACCGACGCGAAAGTCTCGAAGTAATCGATACCGTACTGCTGTTCAAATCCACGGACAACGATTCGTGCTTTTCGTCTGTCTAAGCTGCCATCACTTCTGAACTTCTTTCTGAGAACTATTTTGCTGGATATAATTTTCTTTCCAGGCGGTGGAGACCCAGTCAAAATCGTATAAGTATTAGTGGCTTGCAGAGAGCGCAATTCTGATTTGATTGCCTCTTTCCATAATTTGGGATCTTCATGCATGGCCTGTTCAACAGTAATAGATTCAAATGGAGGAGTGGGCACTTGAATCGATGACGACTCACCGGCATTAATATGAACTGCTTGTGCAGATATTGCATTTGCTGTAACAACATGGTTGAACACAGCCTTCGCCACTCTTCTCAGCGGTCTGCCAAATCTTGATTTTGGCAGAGAGCAAGGAGTCTGCCCAATCGATTGTTCGATGGCTTCTCCGATAATCTGAGGAGCACTTTCGTCAAAGTTCATTCGCTCTCCTAGATTCTCTTGCTCTACTACCCTCATGGTGGCCTCTTCCACTACTGCAGTAGGAAGACTAGCATCAACCATGGGTTCGCGTGAGAGCTTCCTCCACGCGTTCTCGTGGCAGCTTCCTTCACGTCTTATTGCGGGAGTCTGTAGCTCTACCGAACCTATGTAGGTTTCTTGCTCGACCATTCTAATGGGAGCCTTCTGTATATAGCGTTGATCAGACGCATCTCGAGCCTCTCGCAGGCGAGTTACAGGATTTTGCAATTCAGAGTTATTTTCGCTCGAACTCATTGCCCCAATTGGGTGAATTGCAGCGTACTTCTTACGCGCTTGCTTAACACCTTTCTGTCTAGCTTCTATCAGCTGCGACTGGTACATCTTTGTTCGCTCTAAAGGTACTTGTCTAGGTGTTAGCACATCTAGTCTATCAGGTAGAGTAAAGAGTGATATGTCAATCTTAGGAAACTCATATTCATTGAACTCAACATCAGCAGAGATTGTATCTCTTAGGGTAAGCGTATCAAGTAGCTTCCAAATTTTCGTTGAAGTCATTCCTATCATGATGAATTTTCCCTCCCTTATGTGAGGTTGCCATTTCTGAGGATTTAACTCGGCAGGGTAAAGCACATCTGCTTTGCACCCGAAAACTCTGATATTTGCTAGATCTGCAGGCTTTCCATAATAAGCGCTGTAGGGAGTGAATCTTTCTGGGGCGTCATTATCAGCGAAAGGTAGCGCGGATGTAGGAGCCCTGTTCTTGATCCAGGCCGCATGCTCGACAGCGTAATCCCAGAGCTGGTGAGGTAACTGTGCCTCATATAGCATAGACCTTGCTATGACGGCTATAATACCCATCCATCTTTCAGCTACTCCGTTCATTGAGTGTTTATATGGTGGACTTGGTTCAAACGTTACACCTACTTCTTTCAAGTAGTGTTGAAGGGCAGTACCAAATTCACTCCTACCATTGTCAGCTCTCATGTAGACAATCTTATTGCCAGATTGCAGCTCAGCTTCGGCCTTTATTTGCTTGAATGTGACTAGGACCTCGTTCATTTCCTTCGTCCTTAGTAATCTGACCCAGCACATCCTTGTTGCATCGTCTACCATGAGGAAATAGAACCGATATCCTCTGACTGAGATAGATTGGATTCCTGAGATATCGCAGTGAACTCGACGAAGAATGGTGTTTGAACGATTGTCAGATTTCTTGTTGAAGTTTTCTTTCATCTTTCCTGCTAAGCATGCTTCACAAGAATTTGATCCAATCGGAATTGATCTTTTCTCACTAGGGACTTTCAGTCCGGTGTATCCTGTTTTCAGAATCTTATCAATATCTTTGATGTTAATATGGCCCATTCTTCTGTGCAAAATATCCCACTCAGTCTCTGTTTGGTGCGGCATTTGTTGCTGAACTTTTGTGGCTGATGTTGCTTGAGGTATTGATTTGGTTTTAACTTTGAAGACACCATCCTCTCCTTCTGCTTCAAACAAGATTGAGCCGTTCCGTGTTATTTGACAATGGCCATCAGCAAACTTTACATTTATACCTCTCTTGTTGAAGGCCCAGACTGACAGAAGCCGCATTTGACCAAACTCAGGAATAAACCATACTTCTCTTAGTTCAATTTCCTTGTCACTTGTCCTAAAAGATATATTGCCATAGCCTTCGCATTGAATAACTTTTCCATCTGCAATTTGGACAGACTTTGGACTGCTCCATCTTTTAAGCGTAGAGAAGTCGTCCTCATACCACTAAAATGTTCTGACGCGCCAGAGTCAATTATTGTGAGAATTTCTCTGGGCTTGGTAAGTAAGGCGTGTTTTGTGACAGTTGGGAAAGCTGTTGCATTAGGGTTCAAAAGCCGTGTAAATTTTAGGAGTTTATCAATCCCGCTGGTGATCAAGCTCTGTATATTTTCGGAAGTTGTTTTATTTTGTGGGCTTTTACTTTTACTTGATATTTTGGATAGAGGTAGACTTTCATCCAGGTTTTGGTCTGAGCAAGCGGTGTGACAATGTTCAAGATGATAAGACAGATAGGGTGAATCATTTTCATTTATGTTTCTAACTTGAACATATTGAGCATTAGCATCACTCCTAGCTTTATTCATATTCTTGGCCTCTCTGCTTTTAGATTGCTTAATGCGACAATCTCGTTCTACATGTCCTTTTCTGCCACAAAAGAAACACTCCTTTTGTCAGTTGCCATTCCTCTATATTTTCCTTTTCGGTTATTCTCTCCGCGGGCTTGATCACGGCGATCAAAGTGCGTTAAATTGCGTCCCTTTGATATGTACCACGTCCTCTTTTTCTATTGCTGCTGCGTGCAAGATTTGCAGCTTGTGGTTGGGGCGGCTGAGCATGAGAGATGTTGGACTCGCAAGATTGGAGATACGTTATCGTTTCTGCGAGACTTCTACCCATGTTTAGAGCGTGTGATCGAGCCGTTGACCAAATGAAGTTATCTTTAGGGAGAGATGCAATTAGCTGCTCCTTTACATCCTCCTCAGTGATCGATCTAGAAGTCATTGATAGTTTGACCCTAAGACTGTTGAGACGTAGGACAAGGGACTGGATCGTGTCTACTCTCGGATCAAACTTCATGGAGGCGAACTTGGACCTCAATTCTGCAATTGTTGTTGGATCGTTGTTTGGGTCCATTTGGAGAAGGAAATTCCATAGTCCGGCAGGATCGATGTTCCTCAGGAACCCGAGCGACTGCTCCATCAGTTGTGTTTCGATAGAGTTAGATATAATGACTTGGGTGTCGCGGGCTTTAGACAACCATTTCTCTTCCTGTACTTGAAATTCGTTGTCGTTGGTATCGACATCGTGATGTGGTGCGCTTGAGGAGACTGATCGAGTAGTTGGACGTAAGGCATGTACATAGTTGTTAGCATTAGGTCTCTTCCATGTACCATCAGCGATACTTAAAACGCCTGCGTTTATCAAGGCGATCTCGCAAGTAATCCGCCACTCTGTATAGGTTCCAAGGCCTAGGATCACAATGTTTCCCCAATTAGATTTGTATAATGGAAGACCATCTTGATTGCGGGTGCCTCTTAGTTCTGCGGTGAGTGAAGACATTGTAGATGATTGTTCTGAAACGGAAGCCGATGAATTGTTAAACACCGGTCTCATAACCTGTTGGGATATTAAGAAGGGATTATCACGAGAGTAAGATAATATAGACGGTAATATGGGATATGCAGAGGAATGTATATCGTGAGTACTACAGGTATAGAGTGATCAAGATGTGTTATGTACCAAAGATGTGGACACCTTGCACTTGACCAACTAGATGACTAAGCAGCATTTCCTGACAGTAAGCGTCGGTCCCGGAAGAGAGTGTGACGGCCCTGCATCATAGTAATGAGTAGGGGTGCAATGACATAATGATAGGTCTGTATTATAAGGAGTTACCCGGTATGGAACGCACGGGCCAGGTGTAAATTATGTGCAGTTATAGATCTGTAGATGCTTTCTTTCCCTTCTCTTCCTTAGTTTAGAATCCTTTATATTATAATCCTAATTTGAGTATCTATTTGATTCGACTTTGTAATCTCCAAGCTCGTGCTCTCTTCGGACCCTCACAGCGAGCTGGCAGAGTTTTCAGCCCAGCGAGGCGGCATGCCTTCTTCTCTCCTTGTCTTTTCTTTTAGTTATCGTGCGTAGCTTTAGGTCCAAATACAAAGCAATTACTCTTCTATCTTTCAAGGGAGCCTTCTAATATCAACCTGAGGTCGGTCGTAATAATAACCTAAATACAAACAAACAAAGATGATGATGATTATGATCTTTATTTTACGTCTGGCGAGCCACGCGCTAGACGCGTGGCCCTGATGAGTCCCTACTGAGACAAAAGACACCAGGGTCTAATCCCTGGGCTTCTACATATTTGAAAGGAAAGAAATTAAAAAAAAAAACCAATACAAGACTTTATATACATAGAAAGTGCATTTACATAGCTACATCCCGCAGATTGCTAAGCTCTTGTGTGGTGATGCAATGATTGCTCAGCGCCATCCCCTGCGTAGGTCAATCGACATTCCTTGTTGACATCCACTGCTGAAAATAAAAATATTTGTTGCTCCATTGAGTTACTTTTCTTTCTTCTTTAGCTATCTCGCTTTAGGCATCTCTTGAATCTCCAAGGTATTTTATGGGCATATCTCTGTAAAGAATCGAGTTTCTTGTAGCCATTCCCCGAATTTTCGCCCCCCCTTCATGTGTGCCAAGGATGTACAGGATCATCTTTGAAGGTGGACCTTGCATAAGACGTGATCTTCTTTTCCCAATGTGGCAGAAGAAAAAATGTAGTGGAGCCTTTCTACGGCCACATCGGCAATATTTTGATGCATTCTCGCGGTTGAAGCATTCGTGGTAGTTGGCGAAATCGCCATGTCCAGATCTAGCTGCTAGGATACAGCCTAGAGTGGCACGCGAGACGGTTAGTTCTTTAGGCCTAGGGGGAGCTGATATAATTCCTAGTTTCTCATAGCTTATGTGCTGGGGGAGAAGAGTTCTCCATAGTTTTCCAGTAGCTTGCATTGTGGACTCCTTTGCCCAACGCTTCAGACCATGTTGGAAATATCGCGCAATGAAATGGGCGCAATATTCATGTAACGAAAGTAGAAGTTGACTAAAAGAGTGTCATGTTCAGATTACAGCTAAAAGTGTGGAAAGCGTGCGCTACAAGTACAAGTGTAAGCGACACGTAGTCTAAGCCACACCATAAACGAGTGTGGCGCCATCTAGGCATAGAAAACCCCCAATAACCTCCTTGTGCCCACGCCATACAGCCGCTCATATATCTAATAGGTAGCCTGAAGCGCTACCATATTACCCATTCCAACCTCTTAAACACATACAAGATCGTGTCGGGAACCTAGACGAAATGGAGGGCCCATACGTCCACAACACTCCGTGTCTCCATTTCCAACATGAAGTATGATATTATTTTGGATAGATTTTTTCATTAAACTCGGCAGGTGAAGAGATTCTAAAGTACATGAACAGCGTCTGTGCACCAGCCTGTATTTTCCGCCCTTTCCTAATACAGCAGCCCATCCTCCGTTCCCCTGTCTCCTAACAACTCAACCGAGCCAGCACAACACAAGGTGGTGTACAAGTTTTATATAAGAGTATCGCTCTTGGAAAGGGCGTCGAAGTTTTTGATGCGGAAGTGAAAGGCGCCCTAGAAGGGGCAAAATCTGAACTAGCACTCCCAACTGCTAAATTCGCTACAGACCTCTGGATTTGTCTAGATAACTTAGAGGTTGCCACTCGACTCTCGTCACACTATTCAGGGTCCTCACAAGCGCAATTTGATGAGTTCCTCACCTAAACACCCAAGCTGTTATGGCTAGGCATCCTTGAGGCAAGTTCAAGGATAAGGTTCTAAGGAAAAGGTTCAAGGACAAGGGTTAAGGAGAAGGTTCTCGGGAAACGGATCTCGGGGAAGGTTCAATAACTAAGTTTCCGGGAAACTCGGAAAGCTAGAGTTAGAGGGGCTGGAGTCATAACCTAATGATCCCAAAGCCTCAGTTGAAATTCATTACGTAGTCTAGTGTACTTAAGGAAGCTGGAGTTACCACGAAGTAGTTCTCCAGCTTCTCAATCTTATATCTCCATGGTCCGAAAATCGCACTCGTCTTTCTACTCGTCTTGATCTCTCGTCCTCCAGTCCCAGCTTCTAGTTCTTCAGTTTTGACCTCCTGGTATCTCGCCAGCTCATTCGACCACCCATCTCCAATCTTAGTAGACGGCGATCTTATCATCATCTGACCCTCTCCGTAACACAAGTGGCAAGAACGCTCTCGGCTTGCCCACACTAGACGGGGCCGAATACGGGTTCGATGGGTTCCGAGCCACACATCCATAATTAGAAATGAAGCCGCGAAAGATGGCTGCCATTTACCAACTTCAGATGACCTAGTTTTCTCACATGCTGGTCTGAAGCGTTGGGCAAAGGAGTCCACAATGCAAGCTACTGGAAAACTATGGAGAACTCTTCTCCCCCAGCACATAAGCTATGAGAAACTAGGAATTATATCAGCTCCCCCTAGGCCTAAAGAACTAACCGTCTCGCGTGCCACTCTAGGCTGTATCCTAGCAGCTAGATCTGGACATGGCGATTTCGCCAACTACCACGAATGCTTCAACCGCGAGAATGCATCAAAATATTGCCGATGTGGCCGTAGAAAGGCTCCACTACATTTTTTCTTCTGCCACATTGGGAAAAGAAGATCACGTCTTATGCAAGGTCCACCTTCAAAGATGATCCTGTACATCCTTGGCACACATGAAGGGGGGGCGAAAATTCGGGGAATGGCTACAAGAAACTCGATTCTTTACAGAGATATGCCCATAAAATACCTTGGAGATTCAAGAGATGCCTAAAGCGAGATAGCTAAAGAAGAAAGAAAAGTAACTCAATGGAGCAACAAATATTTTTATTTTCAGCAGTGGATGTCAACAAGGAATGTCGATTGACCTACGCAGGGGATGGCGCTGAGCAATCATTGCATCACCACACAAGAGCTTAGCAATCTGCGGGATGTAGCTATGTAAATGCACTTTCTATGTATATAAAGTCTTGTATTGGTTTTTTTTTTTAATTTCTTTCCTTTCAAATATGTAGAAGCCCAGGGATTAGACCCTGGTGTCTTTTGTCTCAGTAGGGACTCATCAGGGCCACGCGTCTAGCGCGTGGCTCGCCAGACGTAAAATAAAGATCATAATCATCATCATCTTTGTTTGTTTGTATTTAGGTTATTATTACGACCGACCTCAGGTTGATATTAGAAGGCTCCCTTGAAAGATAGAAGAGTAATTGCTTTGTATTTGGACCTAAAGCTACGCACGATAACTAAAAGAAAAGACAAGGAGAGAAGAAGGCATGCCGCCTCGCTGGGCTGAAAACTCTGCCAGCTCGCTTCCGGGACCGACGCTTACTCAACCAGACTACACATCACGTGATACCGTAAACCTATCACTTGTCAACTCTAGCCGTAACAGTTATCATCTGTAATTTTATACTATAACTGGTTATACCTGCATTTTATTGTTTGCGATATTAGCGCTCATCATGTTTTATCTTGTGTTTAAGAATATATAAGAAACACTGTTTTTGAGGCGGAATGGGAGATTACATGGTCTGGAAGATGCAAACTTGCTGAAAGAAGACGAGCAAACCTGTACTGAAACAGAAGGAAGATCATGGAGGATAGAGCAATTAATCATCTTTCTTTCCCTTCTCTCTGAGGAAACATCGAAGTCCCAATCTTGTGACATATAGCCTAGTGAAGATCTAGGTGGTAAATGAGGATATCTAATGGGTCAAAGTGATAATATGTTGAAAATATGGAGTACAGAGATAAGTCAGGTGATGATTAATGGAAGTAATTGATGAAGGGTTTAGTTGTTGAGGTTTCTATTATTTCTGTGTTGAGATACACTTTGTCAATCCTACTAGGCTCGATAATAAGTAGTCCCGACCGACTGGTGTTTGGCGAACGGAGATTGCGTATACCCTGTGCTAGCGTTGTTTACTGCTGTTAATAGGAGATCCCGCACGGGCTATCTATTGGGATTAAAAGGAGTCTGGTGTCTGTGTTTAGAAGAGTAGTCGAATTGACATCCTTTTATCCTTCATTATTGCATAAGCTTCCCTCTACCAACAAGTCCACGAACTAAGTAGTGGGTTATAAATTTCAATATAATAGGTCTTCTCTAGGAAGAGATGAATGGGCAACTAGTTGCAGTAGATGTTGCACGTGGGTCTTCCCAAAGCAGAGATGGGTAAACAAAGGTATTGTAATGGGTAAGTAAAGAAGATGTTGCCTGAAGAGTAAAGCTCTCTCACGCTGAACTATTATATACAAGAGTAGAAGCATTTGCCAGCCGGAATTAATTGTAATCAACTCTTTAGAGAGTATGGAGAGAACTTCGGAGTAAGAATTGCCTGAGAACAGAGAAGAAGTTCAGTTTGCTTGATTGACCAATAGACTACAGGTATTACGATATATACAGTGGATTTACAAGGAAGAAAGGTTACCCGGAACCAACTCGACTGCAGATAAGTGAGATCCCAGACCAGAAAAGAATTATCCACTGACTCAGAATACTGGGTAATGCAATAGAAAATACAAACAAATCAATGACTGGATTTGTTCGGGAAGAATTGGATTCAAGCAGACTCTAATGTTGAGTCTGATTGGATCAGAAGTATAGGCTCCTGCCTGAACTATATTTCAGAGTTCAGGCAAGATGCATGCAACCACATTGGTCAATAGAAAGAAATGCAGGAAGCTATATTTCAAACAATTCTTGCCAATATCTTCGCATTAATGGCTGTTTTCTTGTCCTTCTCTTCATGACTCTCTTGTATATCCTTACATGACTTTGTACATGACTAATTGTATAGGGGAAGTTATTATTGAATTGATGGTTATAATTAACTACCCCTTCATCTTATCGCAAATTAATACTAGTCAGGGGGTATATTACCCGAAAGAATAGTCAAACCCCTTCGAAGCTCACAGAGAAATTGTCTGAAAGTAGTAACTGGGGCATACAAACCGACCAGCACCAGGGTGCTAGAACATGAAACTGCTACTCTTCCGATAGAAATCTACTTGAAGCAATAAAGGGCTCAGTGTGTAGGTCGCTCAAATTCTCTACCAGTTCAAAAGACTATCCAATCAGCATGTAGTAAAATAAAGCTTCCCAGAAGAGGGATGGAAGATATTAGAGCACACAATAGAAGAGCAGACCTTGCATACTGGAAAGGGTTTGCGGAGAGGAGAAATTCAAGGACTTACAAAAAGAAGCGGAAACGGTTGCAGCATACTTAGAATGAGCGAAATCTTGGTCTGCCACAAAGCGAACTCGACAGCCTAAAAGATTTAACTCAGGAGTTCCTGTTGTAATAAAACAGTTCTGCATCAGTATCGGTGCAGGATCTCTGTCTGTGCACTACTACATTTAACTCTTATTTCACTTGTTACCTGATTCCATGTTTAATGTAGTCACATCTGTTTCGTGTTTTAGTCGCGGGGGTTCACTAAAACACAAGGCTAAAACGTCATTTGGATTATGCTGCCAAGTTGAGACATTGGCACGTACCTCATCAACCCCCCAACTTTAGTAATGCCAAGTTTGATTCCTGTATATAGATGTAGTCTCTCCTACCTCCAGAGATCCTCAGTTCATTATATTAACTGAATATCTCTGAAGGCTATATTCATCCCTCCTCTCGTCAACTTCACAGCTTTACATCTAAAGCCCCGTTCACCTGCTCCTATGCTCGAATACCACCCTTTCTTCCTCTCCAACAGCCCGAAATCCCTCTCGATCTTTAACCTCACAATAGTTCCTAAAACTTGGGCGGCAGCAGCAAAGCTCTACCAATGCTGCCACTCTGGACCTACTTGAAAAAAGCTTCTGGGAGTCACCATTTTCTATCCACCAAAACCTGACGAGGGCCCAAAGTAGCTTAGCAGTCCAGATTCGAAGCCATCATATTGGGCTCAATTCTTATTTATAGGGAAGAAAAGTACCAGGAGTTCATCACCCAAGTTGCCCGTGTGGTCACCAATCACAAAATTCCAAGCACATGATCATGTCCTGCCCTAAGGAAATTAAGACGAGAAGTGTCATTTTCCAACTACAAACAGGAGTATGGGATTTGGAATTCTGGTTATGGGAGTTTGTGTGGGCCTTTATTTTCTTTATTATAACTAGCTACTTGTTGTGTAGTGAGTCACGCGGTGAGACCGAGTCGGGCATGTGGGAAGCATGATCTTGGCCGGTTGCACCGGTCCTTGAATCCTAGGAGATATTGAGCATAGCTTTAGACTTTAAAAATATAAAAAAAATATAAAAATAAAATGTCCTACCCTAAGGGGACAATTGGTAGAGAGGAAATCTGGAGACGAGACTGAAATCGATCCTTTGAAGCAATGACCAACAATCCCAGCAATATGAAAAGAATCACACAATGGATTATTAATCATGGTTGGATAGAACAATTCCGCATGACAAATTGTTGGAATTTACCACATTTCTTACGATAATTGGCATTCCTTGCAAGTATGAACAACTTTCCTACATACTGCATAATACATCCTGTATTCTATACTTTAATTTCTTTTTGCTGTTGAGATTTTCTCTCATGCATTTGCATGTGCGGGGTAATATGATACTAGGTGCAAATGCAGTGAGAGACATGGTTATGTTCACTTTGTGTCACGGGACCAAGTACCATATTAGGTTAGTGCGTAGTGTTTGGTTATTTGGTTGTTTCTCGTGTGCATAGACCTCTCTTACTCTCCCATCGCACAACACAGTCATATCCTCGTTACCTATCCTGATTACTTATCCTTGTGACTCATTCCTGCTACGTATCCAGCAAGCCAGATCTACCGTGTGACATTTTGTGCGATCTATATATTGTGTCTCGCCTGTAACGGCTGGTGAACCGATAGTAAGCCCTGTAGCCTACATTGGCCAACGCAGGCACCATTTCCACCCGCCAGCAGGTCCCAGCTAATAGAAAACTCACTTCGCGGCTCGGACTACTTACGGCACTTAGACGTGCACGGAGATGGTTGCCTCGGCACGGGGTTCCACATAATGAAAGGACCGTGCAATAGACCGCGTGGTGAAACATCCACTCAGATAGTTAACGGCACTCAGACGGGCACAGGGAGGATTGTTTCGGGCACGGGAGGCACAATGTGGAAGGTAGCCGAGTTACAAATTTCCTGTCCGAAGTGAACAGCATCGTAGAACTCTAAACTTCCTACAGGTACATCTGTCCGCTTTGTAGGAATGAATGTTGGTCACGAATGGGAGGAGAGCGCGGGTATAAATAAGGCTTTCTTGTACATACAAATTCTCTCCTTAGAAGAATCGTAAACTATTGATCGTGCATCTCAAGCCAACTTGAGGATTCCCCCCGACTATCACATCGCCACATCAAATCTCAAATCTCAAATCTCAAAAAAAAAAAAAAACAAAAAAACAAAACAGTTTTACCAATTTTTTTTTTAATTTTTTTTTTTTTCCAGCATGGCTTCCAATTCCCAGAACTCCCAGATTGTTACGGCATTCCAACAAAGCTGGCCGAATCTAATCACCGCAGTTGAGGGATACCAGTTCCCAGAGGATTTAAATCCCGTCCCCCTACTTAGTGCAATAGCCTCCACCACTAGTAACCCCGAGAAGGTGATGTTTTGTAGTTTACTCAGTTGTTTTGATTCCGGGTTTGGTGCTTTAAAGGCACAATTAGATGCAAGGGAGACTAGGATTTCTGAGCTCAATGTGGAATTGACACAATTACGTCATCAAACTGCAGAACAACAAAGCTCGATTGGCCTCGCACAGCAAGAGGTGCTTAACTTAAATCAGACTATCACAACAAAGAATCAGCAACTTGATTCCCGACTTACTGATATCAGCAACCTGAATACGAGAGTTGCCAAATTAAATGCACAGCGCTCAGTTGACATTGACAGGGTGTCCCAATTGAATGATCAGATCATAAAATTAAATAGTGAAAAAAAAGATCTTCATACAAAAGGCAATTTGTTGGATATTAAGACCTCGACCATCAAGGACGGCGAATCCAGTATACCCCGTCGCTCTAGATCAGACCCTGAAAAGTTCAGCGGCTTACAACAAGACACCGAAAAGCGGCAGGTGATGTATGAGCGTTGGAAGACTCAAATGCAACAAGTACTGCTAATTGATGAAAAATGTTTCCCAGATTGTTTTCATCAAATATCTTACATCACGAGTCAACTCACGGGAAAAGCATGGGACGCGGTTCAAGATGGCGTACAAATAATGAATTTTTATCCAGGAGACACAAAACAATGGCCATGGGAAACCTCTGCAATCTTATGGCAAGTACTCGATAACCGGTATATATTACTAGACAGTACTCAGTCAGCCAAAAACGCGCTGGACACCCTTTCTCAGGATAGACGTGCTTATGGTGATTTTAAGGCTGATTTTGACCACTACGCCGAAAGAGCTAAATATGATGACCGTACCAAAGTCGACATGCTCCGAAAACAGCTTAATAAAAATTCAGTAGTGTAATTGATAATCAAGTCATTCTACCTAGAGCTGATGACTATGCTAGCTGGAGTGAAATGGTCAATAATATTGCCCGTAATCTTCAACAACAGGACCATATAGCAAAGCTTCAGACTCCCAATATAGTCCACCAGAATGAAAATAATTCCTCGATTAACCTACCGTCAGCTGATTTTGGGGACCCTATGGACTTAAGCAGGATGAAATTGTCAAGCGCCGAACGAAAACATCGTATAGAAAACGGCTTGTGTGTTGCCTGTGGTGAAAAATGACATTATTCTAAAGATCACCATCGAAAATTCGACCCAATACCGATGCCGAAACGAGGCACCAACCAGTCGATGCCCAGGGGCCCAAATAATCGACCGCAACCCGTTACTCCCAATCCTCGTACATTGTACAGTAAAAGAAGTTTTCCGCTCTTTAATCCACAACCTGTACAGATGCCCAATATGTACTATAATTCGATGCAACCTTTCCCTCAGCAATTCTCACATAATTTTCAACCTCAGTATTTTCATACATCAATTCCTTCCAGAATTCGGGCGCTAGATGATTATAATTTTGATACAGAATCTAAAGATTTTAAGAATAATGATAATCCAATTCCAATCTACGAGCGGGAGTTAAAAGACAAACCCTTGCCTTAAGTCGCTGTCAAGGGTTTAATTTGTATGAGGATGAAGATGAGTCTATTCGAGAAGTATTACTAGATAACTCACCGCTGGAGCTGTGCTCCATAAGCTCAAGTAATTCAATGCTTCTTGATTCTCACCTCTCCAATCCGCGCATTTGTGATCCAGTAAGATTTCATACTACTAGTTTAATTGATAGCGGCTGTACAGCTATGGCGTTTGCGGATGAAGAGTCTATTGTTAAGCGTTTTGGAATTCAAACTAAGCCTTTATTGAGTCCACGCTCAGTGCGCCTGGCTGATGGTAGCAAGCAGGCTGCCATCACTCGTTATTTTACTTTTCGGTTACATATCGGCAGTCATTCAGAAATTCTCGTCTTTTTTGTTACAAACCTAAGCAAATGCAACCCAATCATTTTAGGAATTCCTTGGCTGCGATTGCACAATCCTATTTGTGATTGGAACTATATGACCCTCACTTTTGCCTCCCCTTACTGCCAACATTACTGCCTTCCATGGAGACAGTTACATCCCAGTTCAGACTTCCACTTTCAATGTTCACCTAATTCTACCGTTCAGAGCTGCCATGATAACGACAATAAAGGTGATAATTTTTCAAACCTAAAAAGTGGTAATAGGCGTGTCTGTTCAGAATTTTTATGCAGAAAAGTGGACCAAACAGACATTGATAAGTTCCTTAAATTAAAACCTGAATTAACGATTGATCACATAAAGAAAAAATTGCCACTAGAATTTCGACATCATGCAGCGCATTTTTTGCCAAAGAATGCAAACACATTGCCGCCGCACCGATTCTGGGATCATAAAATTGATATTATGCCAGGTAAGCAGGTACCTCATGTAACGGCACGGCATTCTGCCATGTCATTACATATATCAGGTGACCAGGAAGGTATGGTGGGTGAGGAACCAATGTGTGGGAGGAGATAAGATAAGGTCACGGAACCCTGGGAAGCGAGAGCGCACACACAAAAGCTCGCCGATTCTATTATCATTACACTTTCTTTCTTTCTTCTTTGTCTTAGTATTCGCTCAATAGATTGGATATATAGTTATACAAGCTGTACACTCACTTGTGCTTATTCTACGCCGTGACATAATACTAAGACCACCGAAACCACTCAACGCGACCTCTGTAGGGAGGTAAAATACTTATTGCAGACTCGGTGGCGTGGACAGCTAATAGCTCACACCATCCGGACAGTCATTACCCATTCGCCTCAGGGAAGAGACAAGAGTATCAGCCTTGAATAGATTACAAGATCGCTTTATTCATTATTGGAGATACACCACAAAATTCTTTACAACCAACCCCCACTTTTGTCAAAAACCACTTGTCACCCTCTCTAAAATCGGCCAAGAAATCGCACTCAACAGTATGTCGGCCCCCACCACCTCTAGAGTTGGTAAGCAAAGAGCTGAAGCGGAGGATTACGAGAGCTGGCCCAGAGGAGATTTCAAGAAATCGGTCTTCGCAACTTGTGCACCGGGAGATGAGGAGAAACACCACACTGTGCCGGAACTCCCATGGAACAAGCTTGTCACCGAAGAAGTGCTAAAAAATGAGTACGAGAAACGTCTTGCTGCGCGCGCTGCCGAAAACAAAAGTGAGACAGCAAAAGAATCTAATGAAAATATACTCAGAATTATGTGTGTCGAACTCGCCGAGCGATCCAACGCTATTAGCGAATATTGTGAAAAGGCACACAAGGAAAAGGAAGAAGCAGAGAACCTTGCACAAAAGTGGGCCATTGAATCAAACCGCTGGAAAGATGCTTACGCAGAACGTTCCCTCAAGGATGCAGAGTGTAAAAAAGATTCTACTACGTCCGTATCGGAAGATGGTGCAACAGAATCGCAGAAGAAGAAATATGATACCAAAAGCGAGCGCCAAAAGATCACTGATCCTCCGGTTTTCAAAGGTACCGACAACCCTTCCATCGAAGATTGGGCCTTCGCCGTGGACAGCAAGTTGGAAGGCGATGCATTGTACTTCGACAACGGAAGGCACAAGATTTCATACCTCCTGGGATTTGTTGATGGTGACGCGCGAAAATTCCTGAAGCCTTACCTCAAGCCAGAGAGTGTTAATTACATCACCGAAGCTGAAGCTATCGTCGATATCCTACGAGGAGCATACGATAAAACCGATGAGCAAAAGCGTTCCGAAGCTCGTGCCCATTTCAAGAAACTTTACCAAAAGGACGATGCTTTCTCTGCGTTCTTCTCCAAGTTCTTGACCTACGCTTCTGAATTACAACTTCGCGACCAAGATCGGATGGATGAACTCCGGGAGAAAATAAATCCCGAATTACAGCGTGCCATTCTCGGTGCAACCTTCGATAACACTTTCGAGATGTCAAAACATTGTCTCAAGGTTGAGCCCCAATTGGTACTGCTGCAGCGAACTACGAACGCCCAATTGCGATACGAGCAACGAAAGGAAAAGATCAAGAATCCTATTACTCCGCCCAAAGAGATTCCTCTCCCTCGCCACAGTGTACCTCCTATGCCTGTTCGAACCTCTGGTACGTGCTTTCGATGTGGTAAGTTAGGCCATTTCGCTGATGCCTGTCCCGCGGCGAAGATCAACGAAGTCGATACAGATCCGAAGGAAACGAAAATAGAGGAGCAAGGTGAATCATCTGGATCAGAACTCTTCACAGATTCTGATGAGGGAAAAGATTCGCTCTAGGAGAAGTCGCCTCCCTAGAGCAGCATGGATATCAAGCGAGCGGTATTGATTTGGAGAAGTTGTTTGGCGGAAAGCCCTGGTTATGGAATGTACCATAGAAACTAGAAATAAATCTCAACTCCCAATCACTGCTCTCGTAGATACCGGCGCAAATGGATATGCCTTCGCTGATCGTAAGCAATTGCGCGATTGGCATCGTAAAAGTAAAGTCAAGATGACGCGATATACACTTAAACATCCACTCGCTGTCCGAGGCTTCGATGGTGGAGCATCTCGACCCCTACGCCACGCCTATCTCATGACACTCACGATAGATTCCCACCGAATTAGCATGCCATTCTTTGCCACTACATTAGGCAACAGGAACAACGTTATTTTGGGAAGACAATGGTTGGCATACCATCAGATACTTCCGGATTGCGCTACTCACAGATTGTGGTGGCCAGAAGATCGTAACGACCACCAATGGGATGCTACACGTCGTGATCGACTGATTGAAATACCTCCTTTGAACATCAACACAACTACTAGTTCGAAACCTTCGACAAATCCACCATTTGTACCTAAACAGATACTCCGACGCCCTACTATAGAGACCGAAGCAGCACATACAGTGCATTACCCACCAAAACCTACTTTGCAAGAGCGACGGGAAATCTACGAAAAGGAAAGAGAAAAGCTGGGGATAGAAGAGATTAATGTGCCAACAATTTCCGCAATCGACTTTGACGCGATAGAAAAGGACGACCAATGCTGGTATGTAGGAATACAAGCAGCAGAATACGAACAAGACGTGGCGGAGCTGGCTGAACTCACCGAAAAGGAAGAAAGGGAAGAATTGTTAAACCAACTACCCTCGGAATACCATGACTTGGCGCACGTGTTCTCCAGACGAGAAGCAAACAAACTGCCGCCACATCGGGAATTCGACCACAAGATCCACTTGGACAGCGAGCCGGAAATGAAACAAGCTCCGCTATACAAGATGAATCAGAAAGAACTGGATACGGTCCATGCGTACATCGAGGAGAACCTGGCTAATGGATTCATCGAGCCCAGCGATTCTCCTTTCAATTCTCCGGTTCTATTTGTCAAAAAGAAGAACGGTGATCTCCGATTCTGCGTCGACTACCGCAAACTCAACAACCATACACGCAAGGATCGTTACCCTCTGCCACTCATTGGAGAAACATTGGCCAAAGTAGCTGGCTCCAAGAAATTCACCATTCTCGATGTGATCCACGCTTTTAACCGCATTCGTATGGATCCGGATTCCGAGCGTTGGACCACCTTCCGTACCAGATTTGGACAGTTCCGCTACCGAGTATTGCCTTTTGGTCTCACCGGCGGTCCTGCCACATTCCAAAGATACATCAACGCTGTCCTCAGCGATCTACTAGCCAAATTCGCAGCCGCCTACATGGATGATGTGATGGTTCACTCTATAGATCCCTCGAAGCACACGGCTGAAGTGCGGGAAGTACTACAACGCTTGGACAAAGCAGGACTACAAGTGGACATCAAGAAATGTCGTTTTGCGCAAGAATCTGTCAACTTCTTAGGTTTTATTGTCAACACAACTGGTATTCTCCCCGATCCAAAAAAGTTGGAAAGCATACGTTCTTGGGAACGACCCAGCAGTAAAACAGTGTGCAGTCGTTCCTTGGATTCTGCAACTACTATCGGAACTTTATCGAAAACTTTTCGCGCATGGCCAAGCCCTTGTACAATCTCACAGCTACCCAGAAAGGACAGCTGTTCGAATGGTCGGAGCAAGCAGAAGAGGCCTTTCTCTCTCTGAAAGAAAAGCTCGTGAGTCCGCCAATCCTTTTGTATTTCGAGCAGAGGAGACCGACGCGTTTGGAAACAGATTGCTCAGACTTGGCAACAGGCGGAGTGCTCAGCCAATTGCACGACGATGGTGTGTGGCATCCAATTGCATTTCATTCGAAGACACTGAGCGACCCAGAAAGACATTACGAGATACATGACAAGGAACTTCTGGCTATTATTCAATGTTTGAAGGAATGGCGTGCGGAACTCACCAGCCTTGTGGATCCGTTTTTAATACTGACAGACCATCGCGTTCTCGAGTACTTTGGTCAGAAGCAGCTTCTCAATGATAGACAGGTCCGCTGGACAGAAACGTTGTCACAATTCCATTTCACATTGCAATACCGGCCTGGAAAAGAGAATGTTTTGGCTGATGCATTGTCTCGGAAAAAAGAACTCACTCCCACGCAGAAAGCCGCTAAAGATCGAGAGCGCACCAGAATTGTATTCCCTCCAGAAAACACAGTCCCAAGCCACAGTAAAAATATGTTGGCTCCCATCAATGTAGAAATGGATGTGCTCGACGAAATATTTTCGGCGAACAGGGAAGATCTCGAACTCGATGACTTGCGCCAGCAAGCTAGAGAAAAGGAAATGCCTTATTGTCAGATTGGAGCGTAGGCGTCTGACCTGAAGCGGAAATGGAGGATGAGAAGAGGTCGGAATGGGTCGCAAGAGATGACTGAAGGTCTACTGGAGATAGATAGGAAGAACTAAAGGTTTGAAAGATGGGTGATATAAATAGCTAAGAGGTCTAAAGGTTGGAGTGGGTACTAGTGGTAACTAAAGGTACAAGAGGTAATCCGAAGGTGTTCCGAAGGTGTTGGGTATGACAGAAAACTAAGCGTGAAGAACTCTGAATCTACAGACTAAGCCATCATATATACCTGCTTTCCTTCCACTAGCTCATCATAACATAGACATTAACCTAATATCAACATGATCCCATATGTAAAGGTTTATACTGTTGTCATAACAACATGAGAAGAAGGGTAAAATTATATGGCGAAGGAGGAATAGGAAGGATGGGGAGGATCGGGAGAGGAATCCTTACACTTATACTTTGGAACCAAATGGCTTGCTTCTACACAAAGGACGATTAGTGGTCCCAATGAAAAACAACCTCCGTGTCCGGTTGTTACGTATGATCCATGAATCTACATCGACAGCTCATGCAGGAAGAAATAAGATGAGGAAGTTGGTTGGTGCACGATACTGGTGGCCCAAATGTAGTGGAGACATCGAGAGATACGTGCAGAATTGCCACGTATGCAGGCGATCGCACAATCCTCAGGATAAGACGCCAGGATTGCTGCAACCGTTGCCCATACCCGAACGTACATGGGATGATATCTCCATGGATTTCCACGAAGTAGGAGTACCGGACAAGAGAGGATTCAATAACATATGGGTAGCAGTAGACCGGTTGTCGAAACGACCAATATCCATACCCACAACCAAAAACGCGACCGCGAAAACTGCTGCTGACTTGTTTTACCGATACGTATGGCGTTTCCGAGGCTGCCCCAAGACAATAACCAGCGATCGAGGCCCGCAATTTATATCGGATTTCATGGACGAGCTATCCAAGTTGGCGCGGGTGAAACTCAAATTATCCACTGTTGAACATCCTCAAACAGACGGGCAAACGGAAATCATTAACCAAATCATGGACCAACGACTGCGACCATTTGTTAGTTTCCACCAAGATGATTGGGCCGAATTGCTACCCGCTTTAGACGCAGCAGCAGCAGCCATGCCAAACGAATCCACAGGATTATCGCCATTGATGATTGACTACGGCTACGAACCACGTCTAGAGTTTGATTGGAACCAACGTGTCAAACCACGGACTGCGCGAGAATCATTGAACCGCGACGAGGCAGCAGCCTGGGTCAAGCGAGTGGAAAATGCGGTCAAGTGGGCCCGGGAAAACATGGCACGCGCGCAAGAGCGCCAGCGAACTCAGGCAAATAAGCATTGACGGGAGGTAGATTTCGACGTGGGAGATAAGGTTTACATCCGTCGAGGCGCGTGGAGAACCACAAGACCTTCAGACAAATTGGACAACCCAATGGTAGGACCATACCCAATAATTTCCAAGGAGGGACATTCTTTCCGAGTCCAATTGCCAGCATCCTGGAAAATTCATCCGGTGTTCTCGCCAGACCGCTTGCGCAAAGACCCCGACAACCCATTGCCCGGACAAGCCAATCCAGAACCACCCGCTGAAGAAATTAATGGCGAGTTAGAATGGGAAATCGAATGCATACTTGACGCTCGCTTATATCGCCACTGTCTACAGTACAAGGTTCAGTGGAGAGGATGGGACGCCGATGAAGAGTGGTACCCTGCAGCAAATTTCCGTAATGCACCTGCAATGCTCGAACAATTTCACATAGATCACCCTGCATTGCCAGGCCCACCTAAGCGCCTACCTATCTGGCTGGATGATGCGGCTCATGATCGTTTCAGTGAAGAACATCCCGAGGACAACATGACGACTCACGAAGGAGAAGACAGCCGGCGTCGACGCCGGCACTAGCCGATTCGGAGCAATCGAGGACTGAAGGGGGGGTGATGTAACGGCACGGCATTCTGCCATGTCATTACATATATCAGGTGACCAGGAAGGTATGGTGGGTGAGGAACCAATGTGTGGGAGGAGATAAGATAAGGTCACGGAACCCTGGGAAGCGAGAGCGCACACACAAAAGCTCGCCGATTCTATTATCATTACACTTTCTTTCTTTCTTTTTTGTCTTAGTATTCGCTCAATAGATTGGATATATAGTTATACAAGCTGTACACTCACTTGTGCTTATTCTACGCCGTGACACCTCACCGTAAAAACCGACCATTCTCTCCGGCGGAACTTCTCTGTATTAAAAAATGGATTAATGAGATGCTGGAAAAAGGATTCATTCGGGAATCCTCCTCGCCCGCCGCTGCCCCTCTCCTTCTTGTCCCCAAACCATCTGGAGGCGTAAGAATCTGTCAGGATTATCGCGGTCTCAATGATATTACCATAAAAAACCGATACCCGCTTCCTCTAATTCGAGAAACACTGGACTCGATAGCGGGCGCCCAGTTCTACACTAAACTGGATGTCATTGCTGCTTTTAATCGCATCCGTATCGCCGAAGGATATGAGTGGATGACAGCATTTACTACGCGGTTCGGATTGTATGAAATGCTGGTTACACCATTTGGCTTATGCAATGCACCCGCAACATTTCAAAACTATATTAATCATATTCTGCATGACGCGCTAGATCAGTACTGCAACGCATAATTAGATGACGTTTTAATCTATTCAAAGACCCGAGACGAACATACTAAACACGTAGACGAAGTAATCCGCAGGCTGGGAAATGCAGGATTACAAATTGATATTGCGAAATCAAAGTTCTACACAAAACAAACCAAATACCTAGGGCTAATTATCTCCACAAATGGACTCAGCATGGACCCTGAAAAAGTTAAAGCAATCTTGAACTGGAGAAAACCATCTACTATCAAGGAATTACAACAATTTCTTGGCTTCTCAAATTTCTACAGACGGTTCATTCGAGGGTACTCAGGTCTGATTGAACCATTAACTCGTTTGCTACACAAGAATACACCCTGGATATGGTCTGCAGATCAAGACCATGCATTTATGAAGCTAAAAAGCTCCTTCACCCAAGCACCAATTCTGACTTATTTCGATTATCATAAACATACTGTGGTTGAAACCGATGCCTCTAACTGGGCTTCTGGGGCAACGCTTCTTCAAAAAGGAAATGACGGCGTACTTTATCCGGTAGCATTTTACTCGTCAAAACACACCCCTGCTGAATCAAATTATGACATCTATGATAAGGAATTACTAGCCATCATCAAGGCCTTGGAGGAGTGGCGCCCAGAGCTTGCCGGAGCCCAGTATCCGTTTGAGATTATTACAGACCATAAGAACCTACAGACTTTCTTAACTGCGAAACAGCTTAACCAACGCCAAGTACGGTGGTCCGAATTCCTATCTCAGTTTAATTTCTTGATCACTTATCGCCCCGGATCAAAAGCGATACTTCCTGATACCCTAAGTCGCCTACCAGGTCTTAAACCAAATAGCGCCCTAGATGAGCGCCTTCAGCAGCGTTTCCGCACAATGATACCCAATCACAAAGTGGACCCAAATATCCTGAGAAATACATTATCAATTCACGTTAACTCAATACACAATAGTGTTGATTCCCTTGCCACAATTTCCCCTCAACCCGCCCTGATAGATGCTATCCATGAAGCTTACAGAGAAAATAATATTGCTAAGAGCATGGTTGAATCTTTAGAGAACAAGTCGAATCGAAAGTGGTCAGAATCATTGGGAAGATTACTTCGGAGAGATAAAGCAGAATTCAAGCTCATAAATGGACTAGTGTACTTTCGGGATCGACTCTTTGCGCCCGACCATGAAGACTTACGTCTTAATATCGTTCACCGTAACCATTCTTCTGGACCCGCGGGCCATCCAGGACGTTTAAAAACCCTGGACCTATTGCAAAGAACTTACTGGTGGCCCAAAATGAGCAAGTTCGTCGCGGATTTTGTTAGAGGTTGTGCCCCTTGTTTTAGAACTAAAACACCACGCAATTCCCCTCCTGGTTTCCTGAAGCCTCTCGATGTTCCTATCCGTGCTTGGGTTGATATATCGATAGATCATGTTGTTGATTTACCACCCTGTAAACGCCAAGGCAAAATATTTCACCATATCCTTGTAGTAGTAGACCGACTAACAAAAATGCGTCATTTCATACCTACCACATCCCTCGAAACTACTGAATTAGTAGAATGTTTTATTGCAAATGTATACAAGCTTCACGGTGCGCCGGACTCCATAATCTCTGACCGTGGCTCTGCTTTTGTTTCCGAGTTTTGGCGCAGGCTAAATGCACGACTCTCTATTACCTTGAAACATAGTTCAGCCTTCCACCCACAGACTGACGGTCAAACAGAGATAGTTAATTCTGCCCTGAATCAATATCTCCGAGCTTTTGTCAATTTCACTCAAGACGATTGGGTTGATTGGCTTCCAATTGCGGAATTTTCAGAAAATAATCATGTAAATGAAACAACGGGCGTATCACCTTTTTTCGCGAACTATGGCTATCACCCTCGCCTAGGGGTTGAGCCACCAGATCCAAAACCTCCTAATTTATCTGAATCTTTGAAGAAGGAATACTTTAGAGTTGATTCGATCGCTAATTGTTTTGATTGCATACTGACAAAACTCCAGGCTCTCACCCGTCAGTCACAGGAAAGATACGAGGATAATGCTAACTCTCGGAGATCAGAGGCCCCGATTTAAACACCGGAAGATAAAGTTATGATAAGTCTAAAAAACTTGAAGACTAATAGACCAAAAAGAAAGTGGGATGACAAATGGGATGGTCCCTACAAAGTACTTAAGGTGCATAATGGTGCTGTTGCTGTTGAGCTTCCGAAACATATTCATATCAATAATAGTTTCCATACCTCGTTAGTCCGACCATGGACAGATCCTGTAATTACCGTTCAGTCGAGTTTCAACGAAAGAGAATCCCGTGACGTTGCTGGGCGTGTCGCGCAAAGAGATGACGATGGTAATATTGCTGATAAATGGATATTTGAAAAGATAATTGACGTACATGACGAAGATATTGAAAAAAATGGTCTGACATATCTCATCAAGTGGAAGTACAACGACGAGCCATCTTGGCTGCCAGAATTAGACCTGGAAGGCTGCGAAAATGCACTCCAAAATTTTCATAGAAGGAATCCTCATAAACCCGGCCCGCCAGCATGGGTAAAAATGGCATCAAAACCCCCACAAAATCCAAGGCAACAGCTACGTCGATCAGAAAGACAACGACGACCAGCTAAATAAACCATGTGATTTTTTTAATTTGATGAACTTATTTTATTATGAAGTAGATCTTAGAGAGTTTAAGTTTGGAGACCAAACATTATTTGGAGGGGGAGTACTGTCACGGGACCAAGTACCATATTAGGTTAGTGCGTAGTGTTTGGGTATTTGGTTGTTTCTCGTGTACATAGACCTCTCTTACTCTCCCATCGCACAACACAGTCATATCCTCGTTACCTATCCTGATTACTTATCCTTGTGACTCATTCCTGCTACGTATCCAGCAAGCCAGATCTACCGTGTGACACTTTGCGACAAATAGGATGGCGTTGATGGTGCGGGGTCGGCACTGCTTTATTCCCCGCGCAATGGTTTTGTGGTCAGCTGTGCTGAAGACTTTTTACTGTAATAATTGTTGTTCGCATACCCACTTTAACTCTAGGATATGCGCACATAAATTCGCGTCTTACATGTAACTTAGAACTTTAATGGAAACAATATTCTTTGAGCTTTACTTTCTGCTCGTCTTACTCGGAAATCGCAACACAAATGCAGTCGAATTGCAGCTCATGGAACGAGACGTAACATGTACAAAGTTGGGGTTGATAGAAGGAACGTGATTGGTACACATCGACGGCGTTACAGTGTAAATGTACTTCCTGTAGGATAAATTGCAAACTTCAAGAATTAAATCAGAAAGCTTGGGGGGTTTTCACCGTAAGGTTTCCTCCTATGTAAATATATAGATAGGTCTATAGCCACCTGCATGGGCCCATAGGGCGCCAAATCAGGCTAAATGAATTCAAACTCAAAATTAATATTTGTTGAAATAGATAGTTTCAGACAAAGTCTTTAGTATCACGTGAAGGTATACATTAGTAAGCTAGGCGAGCATCGCGAGTCAGTATGCTTCACGATGATTAGAGACTATCCTTTTTGTAATCTAGTTACTACACAACAATCGATCTGCTGCACTAATGTTTAACAATATTAGTATCATTAAGGAAATATTGACCCCTCTGTCATTGAGGTTGTAGAGCGCATTGATTCAAGTAACTACAGAAGTGAAACTAAGTATAGAATTTGTAGTCATGTGTGTACCAACACTGTGGCTTACTTGATAGCCCCAATTATTCTAAATTCTAACAATTATTAACATAATTACTGATCCGTGAAAGTAGCGCTTCTGGCTATCTCATGGATACATGAGTGGCTGTATGGCGTGGGCACAAGGAGATTTGTCGGTAAAAGGATTATATTTGGGCGTTATGAATTGTTCTATGTAATTTCGGTGTTCAGGTTGTCGTTAGGACGCTGACAGGGATACGATTTAGCTCATTAGCGAGGCGCTTGGAGTAGAGGAAGAAAGGGCAGACAAAGTTTTATGAATCTCGAGATACCAGTTAATTGACATTATTCACCAACTTCGTGGCGGCACCCAATTTGTATTACTTCGTGTATTACAAACAAGATTATTGGCGGTTTTCTATGTCTAGATGGCGCCACACTCGTTCATGCTGTGGCTTAGTCTCTGTGTCGCTTACACTTGTACTTGTAGCGCAAACTTCCTTCACTTTTAGCCGTAATCTGTCATGTAGAGACATGATTCATTCATGAGTTGATATTATTCAGACGATCATGACTATATCACAACGTCATGTATAGACACGATTCATCGTTTGTACCTGTTGTATCAACCATGACTATGTCTTAGTGATAGGACAAACATCATTGACTAGTTACTAGAAACCTAGTCAAGATCCTAAACATACAACTGAGACAAGGAGAATTTTACTGAGTAAGTAATTATTCTGATGAATCTAGATCTGGAGGAAGATAATCTGGTTGCTTGGCTCGAGGTATATGAACCTGAGAATATCATGTATTATAAACAATATAGAAATCTATCTCAATCACAATCATTATCTTTATTCATGTCACCATCAATAGCTGCAAAGAACAGTTTAACCATTTCCTTATATAATCCGTGTTGTGCGGATTGGTTTGCAAAAGCTTGTGGCTGTTATGAACAGATTGTATCACTTGGTGAAGCAAGAAGAAAATAGAGGAGTTTGTAAATCTGTTGTGGAGAGTTTTTTATTCTTTTTATTTTATTTTTGCATCAGATTTTATTTGCGTATGCAGCTAACTAGCTATGTCACAATATCGGAGTAAATGTACAGAATAGATGACTCATTATAAAGGAAGGGCACTCATGCCTCGGATTTCATTTGAAAGTACCACTGCGAAGTTATCGTGGCTTTTTCTTCACCCCAAGTCAACCCTCATCTGTGAATACCCACCCAGGGGAACGTCTCAAAAACCCTAGGTTATTCAGACATGCCTTCATCATCCACTGAACTTTATCCGCGCGAGATGTAATCTGAGGTGTCTCCTTCCCAAGTGGAGTAGGTGCCCAGGCTACTCAAACTATACCGGAGATCACCACCAGGAGGCGGACCACGGCACCTTCCATTGTTGGCTTGTTTTTATAGCGCCATTTGCACTCTCGCAGCCGAAGTATTGGCGCACACAGAGCTTAATTCGTGAAGTACCTTGCCAAATTTCAAAATCACACGCCTGTCGAGATTGTATGCATCCTCCATGTCATCTTGAAAACTTGTCCTGATCTTTCTCACGTCCATCCCGAAGAACTGTCTCCCAGATTTGTGCGCCACGCTTTGCTTCCTCCGTCGGGTGTAAATATCGGCGTGGGCGTGTATTTGGCGGCTAGATGAGGCCAGAGAATAGTTGATGAGAAGAGTGGTCATTGGAACGAGGATGTACTAAGTCGTACTTGTAGACTTGATGAGACTTGGGTAGGAGTCGAACTAGTTGGGAGCGAAAAATTGACATGGTGAAGAATTTTGAATCATTGCCTCGTGGGCCAACTTCTTTGGTATTGCGGAATTTGACTGAACTTGGCACTGGGAGAATATTTCACTCTCAGGTTCGTAGAGGACACCTCGAACAAGTGTTCAGTCTTGCCCTCCGCACGTAGGATTAATTTAATGCAGAATGAAAACTTCCAAAGTGAAGACTGCATTGCCTCTCTATTCTCGGAGAACATGGGGGATTATTCTCAATACCTGTCAGTGATGTCCCCCGCTAACTTCCAGCTCTTACTGAAGGATCTGAAGAGCCGACATTGAGTAACAAAATCCTCACTTCGATGAGGATTACCAATCACTTCTGCGGTCTGTATTGTCGTAATCACTAAGCACAACCCGCATACCACCACTATCATGAAGCTAACCACGATCAGATCAGATGGGAGGTTCGAAACCCTACTCATCACTCACCCTTGATCATAGAGGAAAGCCATCCGATGAGTCTCAGGAGCGTACCCAGCAGCCGATACGGAGATGGCTGATTGGATCAAGTCGGCCTCGAATGTTTGAAAGAAGGGAGATGTTACGGGTTTTATCCGGTGTTAGTTTTTATTATTATTAAATCATTTTATTGTCCTGTCTGAGTCTAAGACTATGTAGGACATGCAGGTCCTCTCTGCCTACAGGCCAAGGATACCTATGCCAGTAGTATATCCCCTCCTATGCCTCCCATACAGCTCCCCTCAAACAGTACCACCCCTCACAAGTCCTCATTCGATCATACACTTAGAGGAGCCCTTTGCACTTCATTATCTCCCCTCTCTAGCCAACGAAACAATACCCATTTGCGGGTGTATAGCAGCCGGGATAAATCGCAAAAACCACTGGGTGCGGAGATCTCCTAATACCAACATTAGGACTAAATCCGAAGACATAGTGCCCCTTCTGAAGCGTTCGAAGAGGCCGGCCAGCAGGGCGCTGCAGACTTGTGGGTACCTCGGGAGATTCACTCTCTGCCTTTCTAGCCTCCTTGTAACTCCTTCCCTAAGGTCATGCTGAAATGTCAGAAAAGTCTTGACAGAGCGTGATTGCTGTATAGTAGGTTAGCCTAACTTCTTTTGTGCCGTCCAGGGCGCTGGGGAGTGCCGTTGACTCATCGACAAAAGAAGCCCTCCTGGCTAATTAGCCGAAATCTCGGTCTTGGCGCCCACAAACAGTCTAAAGTTGAAAACCCCTCGAAAATGTCAGTCCCAGCATGGTCTTCAGGGACCTGTTCCCCCTCTTGCACCACGTCTCAGCCGCCTATCCTTCCTCAAGATGTAGGGCCCCATTAGAGCATCAGTCCCCCATAAACCATGACCCGAGCTTTGTATGTTATGACTTGATTTCCTCCTTGCGGGTATACGTAGCGTCGTAAATTTGTAGTGAGTGATGGCCGGTAATTAATGGGGCAAGCTCCTGTTTGCAATTGGAGTAACTTCTTTATTGGTTGTTGAGGCGAGGTGAGGCGTGGTTGGAAAGAGGTTGAGGACTAAGATGAGAATGATAAGAAAGGAATTGTCGAGAGGTCATCAAATGGAGATATGCTTGAGGTTGCTTTCGACTTCGATTCGGATGCGATTCTTCTTGGCTATCCCAGATATGCAGAGCATACTGAGCGATTACACCGGCACCACTGGAAGGTGAAGAATTCGTCTTTGCCGGCGCCGCGCTAGGGTAAAGGCCGTGAAATTCTTTTAAGAGATCTGCGCAGCCTGTTAGATTGCTAAGAGGCTCCCATGTAGTATCATCATATCCTGTCCATCTAACTAAGTATTGAACTTTTTTCCGACGAGTTCTCGAGTCTAAAATAGCCTCTACTTCATATGTATCTAAATTTTCATCTGATATGTCGACTGCAGGGGGTTGACTTTGCTGCTGGCTCTTGAACCCAACAAATGCTGGTTTTAAAAGATTTACGTGAAAGTTGTTATCAATTTTCCATTGGGCCGGTAGGTCTAGTTTCACGACGAGAGGTGTTTTAATTTTAATTATCTGCCAAGGGCCAGCTGATTGGCCCAATCATCTTGACGATAATTTACAAAGTGCCTTAAATATACTTCTAATGTTTTGTTTGCCCTTTCTGTCTGGCCATCTGTCTCTGGATGATAGGAGGTGGAGAGTTTGTGATTTATTGTCAGCCTTGCGCAAATCTCCTTCCAGGTGTTACAGGCTGTAGCCTTGTATGAGGATCCGGAACTATCCGGCTCCGGCTATGAACAAAAGCGCGCTAGTGTCACGGGAAAACGCGCTCAATTGGAACAAAACATCTTGCGCGCGCGTTGTAGATATTCTCCTCCTTAGATAAAATATAAATTCATTTTTGGACCCATAATTGTGAACAGCAAATGTGAAGTCCCTTCACATATATTTTATCTCACCTTTTACACTACCAGTGAATGTATCCATACCTCTCCTGGTTTTTATAAGCTTACATGTTCCCGGGAAAATTTAATTTCTATTCCTCCTCGGAATCATCGCAGTCATCCGAAATATTGTCAGAGTCACAAATTGATCAATCTTTATCAACTTCCAACGTTCACATAACAAGCGATATGCCGAGAAATGATGCTGTAGAAGATGCACAGCAGACAACCACACCCCTCACAGTCACGCAAGAGCAACTAAACCACATCCTAAGTCTCATAACTGTTCAGGATGCACCAAGGCCCCATGTTCCAAAACCCCCACCTCAAGGAGCAAAGAAGCAGTTGTCAAGGTGGCCGGAATGGAATGGGGCCAGTGAAACATATTGTGTATACATTGACCAGCTGACAGCGAAAATCGAGAGTGACTGGGAAATGTTGGGGGGGCATAAGGCTGTTTGTAACGAAATGATGAATACACTCCCTACCGATCGCAAGCTTCGAGTTTCTCACTGGTTTTCATGCGGAGGACCTAATTTAGATTGGGACTACGAAATTTTTATCCAGCATTTCAATGATTCGTTCGAGGATAAAACATCAGCTCGCACAGCTGGATCAACCCTTTCGAAGATGAAGCAAGGCGATAATCAACTTTTCGCAAATTTCCTAAATGACTTCGAATATACTCTAGCCCAAGCAAGAGGGTTGAGCTGGGAAGGAAAAGTGAAGATTAACTTCCTCTACATGGGATTGAATAAAAGGCTGACGAAAGCACTTTATTCCAAAGATGTTTCGGAGGACAATTATGCCTTATTTGTAAAGCAAGTACAGCAAACTGCGAGTCGAATTGAGGCAAACGAGAGCCACAACTTCAGGGATGGTGTTAAATACACCAAAACAAATTTTAATGGTCAGTCAGAGGTTACCTTTAAATCATCATCTGAAGGAAGGGCAGTCAATGGCGCGTCTCAGAGAGATAGCAGACCAATTTTAGATGCAGACGGAGATACAGCCATGTCAGGTATAAATGGCATCAGTATGGCGACTTTATCAGCAATTGTCAATGCGGTAAGGATGGATAAAGGAAAAGGAAGAATAGATGGAAGCAAGCCTCCTGCTCCATGGCGGTCAAGTGAAGATTTCAATGCGCTTCGAACTGCTGGGAAATGCACCCGCTGTGGAGAGAGAGGACATTTTTTTAAAAAATGTCCTCACTTTACCTGGGCAAAGCGACCGGCTACTATTAATGCCACATCCTCCAGTACAAGAAATTATAAAGACAGAGATGGAGAATTCGATTTTGAGGGTGACATAGAATCGGGAAAAGAATAAACTCTGGGCAAAGTCGGGCTCAGGGGTTATCTAAGATTGTGGATTGTAATATAAAAAATGTTGTTAAAAGATTGGACGGCTCCCCGTTTATCATAGAAGTATTAATCAATAAAAGCTTTTACGTGAATGCTTTCATGGATTCAGGATGTCTATGCTATTCCGCTTTTAATAACTCATTTGTAAAACGACACAATTTACCGCGAATACCTATCGAAAGTAGAGAATTAAAACTCGCCAAAAGTGACGTTCAGCAGCGAGCTATTAACGAAATTACTTGCGTAGATATGGATATCGATGGCAGAAATGAGAAAGTATGGGGTATATAATCGAAAATTTATCATACGATGTCATACTTGGCGACCCATGGATGAGAGCAAATAGCATACTGTATAATGCTCGTCAACACTCCATACGTTTTGGGCCGCCTGGAGGGCTTGTTGTAAGAGCCAAAGGATGGGACGACCGATTGTCAAGTGCAGCAAGGACAAAATTAAAATGTCTAAAAATAAAAGCAGGAAGCGCTCGCCAGATCCTTGGGACCCAGCTCGCAGCCATCGCAACACGTATCCGCGAGACAAAGGATACAGAGACCAAATTATTCGCAGCCTCAATGGAAGACATCAAGAAAGCCTTAGAAGTTAAAAGTAGTCAGACTTTCGAAGAAATTAGAGCCAAATTGCCACCAGAAATTCATAAAAATGCTCGTTTCTTCACGGAAGATACAAATCATAGTTTACCGCCCAACCGTCCAGGTGCAGACACCAAAATTACCCTAATGAAAGATGAAAATGGCAGGGAAAAGGAAATCCCTTTCGGCCCCCTCTACAATATGTCACGAGAAGAACTTTTGGTACTAAGAAAGACATTGACAGACCATCTAGACAAAAATTGGATTCGAGCTAGCTCTTCACCTGGTGGTGCCCCAGTATTGTTTGCAAAAAAACCTGGGGGTGGTCTTCGTTTTTGTGTGGACTATCGAGCTCTGAACGCAATAACTATTAAGGACAGATACCCACTACCACTTATAAAAGAAACGCTTAGAGAAGTTGCAAAATCTACATATGTATCAAAAGTAGACGTTCGCGCTGCTTTCCACAAGTTGAGAGTCCGGGAGGGTGATGAAAGTAAAACTGTTTTTCGAACTAGATTCGGATCTTTTGAATGGCTGGTTACACCCTTTGGGCTAACAGGAGCTCCAAGCTCATTTCAAAGATACATCAACAGTGTTTTGGGTGAATATTTGGGAGATTTTTGCTCGGCCTACCTAGACGACGTTTTAATCTATACATCTGGAGCTTTAAATGACCATTGGGCTAAGGTAAACATGGTTCTTGAACGTTTAGGACTTGCCGGTCTGCAATTAGATCCCCAGAAGAGTGAATTTGCAGTAAAGGAAACAAAGTACTTGGGGTTCATTATATCAGTAAATGAGGGAATTAAGGTTGATCCCCTCAAAGTTCAAGCAATAAAAGAATGGCAAGCACCCACAACCATAAAAGGGGTGCGAAGCTTTGTTGGATTTGCAAACTTTTATCGCGATTTCATCCCAAATTTCGGTCGTGTGGCGGAACCACTGTTGAACCTTATAAAAAAAATGTATCATTCCGTTGGGAAACGCCACAGCAGAAAGCTTTCGATATACTAAAAGAACTTTTTATTACCGCACCGATTCTAGCCCTGTGGGACGATCAAAAAGAAACTGTACTCGAAGCAGACTGTTCAGGGTACGTATTGGGTGGTTGTCTATCTCAAAAAGATAAAAATGGGGTCCTTCGTCCAGTGGCATACCTATCAAAGAAGTTAAGTCCGGCAGAAGCTAATTATGATATTCACGATAAAGAATTATTAGCTATAGTTCGCTGCATGGAAGAATGGCGTGGTATGTTGATCGGGCTAAATAAACACTTTGTCGTACTTTCAGATCATCAAAATCTGAAACCGTTTATGTCAACACGCAGGCTCAACGAACGACAGGTGCGTTGGTCCCAACTCCTATCGCAGTTCGACTTCAAGCTCAAATACCGACCGGGAAGATTAGCAGCGAGACCCGACGCGTTATCAAGACGTGAGCAAGATATGCCTCAAGGATATGATGATTACCGCCTGAAAGATCGAGAATTGCAGCTAATCAAAGACTCATGGATTTTTTCCTTCTCTTCAGCCCACAAGATGAAGTCCCAAATCGAGAATAGTTCACGTATCCCCAATGGCAATAATATGTTTTCAGACAAACATTTTCAGACTCTCTGGGAAAGAGCACTTCAAAAAGATGAGAAGATCCAGCTGCTATATAATAGTCTAGGAGATGGAAGTCGAAGCCTACCGCCAAATCTCAGCGACCTGAAAATCTCATTAGCAGAGTGTAGCTTCGACCCAAGAGGAGCCCTAGTTTTTAGAAATAGAGTCTGGATTCCAGACTACAACCTTTGAAAACTGCGCTAATTCAGAAAACACATGATTCCCATGTTACTGGACACCCTGGAAGAGACAGTACTTTAGCTATATTAAACCGAAATTTTTTTTGGCCTGGAATATCGAAAGATGTGCGGAAGTTTTGCAGAAATTGTGATGTTTGCGGCCGTAGTCACGTGTGGAGAGAACGAAAAAAGGGTCTACTTCGGCCACTTCCCATTCCTGATAGGTTTAACAGTGAAATTGCAATTGATTTTATGACAGACTTGCCTGCAAAAACGAGCACTGACCCAAGATATTTGATGGTTATAGTCGATCGCTTAAAAGGTAGTGTCGCTTTAGAAGAAATGAGCTCTATGAAAGCAGAAGACTGTGCCAAGGTATTCCTCAAGCTGCACTTTAGGTATCACGGTTTCCCTGCCCATATAACATCTGACAGGGGTTCAAATTGGGTGGGAGACTTCTGGCGAGAACTTTGTCGTCAAACGGGTATAAATCAACGCCTATCAACAGCTTTTCACCCTCAAACCGACGGTGCAACTGAACGTATGAATCAAGAAATCCTAGCTTATCTAAGAGCATTTGTAAGCTACACCCAATTTGACTGGAAGGATCTTTTACCCTGCGCCATGTTGGCCATTAACAACAGGGTTTCAACCGCCATTGGAATGAGCCCGTTTTTTGTTGAGCACGGCTATAATGTAGAGCCAATTCAACAAGTAGAGTATATTGGCACTGCATCGGAACCTAGAAAAAGAGCAATAAATTTCGTTGAGAGGCTTCGTGAAGCGCAAGAGCTTGCACAGGCCGCCATGGCATCATCCCAGCACACTATGGAGGAATTTGCGAATAAAAGCAGAAAAGAGGCTGAAATATTCAAAGTGGGAGACCGTGTATGGCTGAACCTAAAAAACATTCAGACACCTCAACTTTCAAAGAAACTCTCATGGATTAACGCAAAATATCGGGTAACAAAAGTTATTGATTCACATTCTGTCGAACTGAACACACCTTTAGGGATATGGACCCGTTTTCATGTCGATTTATTAAAAAGAGCAGCCACTGACCCTTTACCGTCACAACAAACCGATGATGCCCAACCTCCTCCTGTTAAGTCCCAATTATCAGAGATTAATTCAGAGTCAGACAGTGAAGAGCAATTTGTTGAGAGAATTCTTCGGGCAGAAAATAGAAAGATTGGTCGAGGTCATCGAAGGTCGCTGCTAGTCAAATGGAAGGGTTTTGCAGAACCTACATGGGAACCTAGAAGCAGCCTGGAGGATACCGAAGCCCTAGACACATTCGAAACGCAGTACGGGACACAAGACAACGTCGGCAAAAATATTGGATCTTTCATAGGGCGGAGGAGAGTTACAAAGCGTTCCTTAGTGACTCAATCTAAGTCAAGTTGACACTAGCCTCAATGGAAGTAGGGGGATAATGTTACAGGCTGTAGCCTTGTATGTGGATCCGGAACTATCCGGCTCCGGCTATGAACAAAAGCGCGCTAGTGTCACGGGAAAACGCGCTCGATTGGAACAAAACATCTTGCGCGCGCGTTGTAGATATTCTCCTCCTTAGATAAAATATAAATTCATTTTTGAACCCATAATTGTGAACAGCAAATGTGAAGTCCCTTCACACCAGGTACTATCAATGAATGCCTTTCCTTGGTCAGACACTAATGAGTCAGGCAAACCCGCAAATCGAACGACGTTATTTAGGAATGCTTGAGCAGTTTCTCGCGCTGTAGGTCGCTCCAAGGCTATAATCCATACCCGTTTTGTCAGTCGATCAACAACTTGCAAGATATATCGATAATAAAAGTTTCTAATGATACAAGTTGGTAAGGGTCCTACAAAATCAAGAGTTAAGTGGCGAAATGCGGCTAAGGGTGCTGGTAAGGGTTTCAAGAATCCGTAAGGTCTTTGTACTGATGGATTATTTCTCTGGCAGGCTTCGCAGCCTCGAGCATACTTGATACACTCGTTATGACACCTAGGCCACCAATAAGATCTACTTAGTAAGGTATACAAAGCAGCAGCTCCGCAATGGCCATACAGCGGATTTTCATGGAGTAGTTTGAGTATTTGCTCGCGGAGCGTTAGAGGTACGTACTCTCTACCATTGAGACAAAATGAGTGTTCAGTAGTTTTACAACTAGCTAATTTGATATCAGTACGGTTAGAATCTGGATTCTCCAAGGCTGCACGAATTTCTTGACAATATTTATCCTCCTCACAATGTCTACTCCACTCTTCTGGCAACAATTCATCTGTATGCAATTGCTCCATCGGGCTAAGATCTATTGGTTTTGATTTTTCAACACGACGAAGAATCTGCTGTGGTTTGAGTAAAATCTGCTGTTGGTGCCTTGTTTGTTCATCGTTTACATCTGATGGTTTATCCTCACTAATTCGTGTTAGGGCGTCGGGTTTAACTCCTTGTTTCCCGGGTCTAAAGACAATCTTGAAATCAAAATCTGCGAGAAACTCGTTCCATCTAGCTTGACGCCGGTTTAACTTCTTGGTGGTGGTGAAATATTCGAGGTTCTTGTGGTCCGATAAGATTACAGTTGGGTGCTCAACAGAGCCAAGCTCACTTTTCCATGTCTCGAATGCATATACAATGGCAAGTAACTCTTTGTAAAATATCTCATAGTTGCACTCGGCTGGTAACATTTTCTTGGACATAAATGCCACTGGACGTAAGATGTTCTCATCATCATACTGCAATAGAATAGCTGCAGTAACATAATCTGAGGCATCCGTTTCCAGCACAGCTTTTCTACGGGGGTCAAAATGGGCAAGCATAGTCCCCTCTTTAAAGGCGCGTTTGATGTTTTTGAACGATTCTTCACACTTTTGATCCCAGGTAAATTTGACATCCTTCTTTGTTAGCTGAGTCAAAGGAGTGGCTAATCTTGAGAATTCAGGTATAAAGCGACGGTAAAAATTCGCAAACCCCAAGAACCCTTGAATATCTCTAACAGAGCGAGGTGTCGGCCATTCTTGAACACAGGCTACCTTTTTAGGGTCCATGGAGATTCCTTTGGTTGAGACTATAAGCCCTAGATAAGTAACGGTAGTTGTTTCAAAGGAACACTTAGATATATCAACTTGCAAGCCATGTTCACGAAGTCGTTGTAAGACCGCTTTAACATGTTTTTGGTGGTCCACAAGGTTTTCTGAGTAGATCAGTATATCGTCCATGTAAGCCGTGCAAAAATCGTCCAGGAGACCTCGAAGAGCATAGTTGATGTAGGTTTGAAACGAAGCAGGCCCATTACATAGACCGAACGGGAGAACTATTGGTTCAAAGAGTCCATAGCAACAAGTAAATGCGGCCTTCCATTCATCACCTTCTTTGATGCGGAGCTTATTAAAAGCGGAGATGACATCAAGCTTAGAGTAGAACTTGGCACGAGAGAGTTGGCAAAGGGTTTCTGTAATTAAAGGAAGAGAGCACCGATTTCTGACAGAGATTGCATTAAGTCCTCTATAATCAATACAGAAACGGAGATCTCCATTTGATTTCTTGACAAACAAAACTGGAGCGGCTGCTGGTGACTTGGAAATCCTAATAAATCCCTTAGAAAGTTCTTTGTCCAAATACTCTCGCAGAGCCTCGAGCTCTTTTTGGTTCATTGCGTATGGGCGAGCGGCAGGGGGTTGCTTTCCGGGCTGGAGATCAATTGAATGGTCCCAGGGGCGATGGGGGGGTAGAATATTGGCTTGCTTGCGATCAAATACATCAAGGAAAGCATGATAATGGGTGGGAAGGTAATTTTTAGGATCAGCGTCTTTTGGTATCACGGTGTTGATATTATTAATTCGGGCTGTGGGTTGTCTTTGCATACTAGAATCACGAAGGATATCTATATCTCTGATGCTAAGAGCAAAAAAGTGATTTCCGGGCTGTTGGCTGAGAGTAACAAACTCATAGGCAGATACTTTAGTTGGTGTTACGGGATTAATCCCTTGTGTTTGTACTGTCTGCGCCAGTGCGGTAGGGATGGAATATAGGGCCTAGCCAGCTACGGGGGCTACCAATGTTGCGGTCTGGATATGGTTGCTTAGCAACATAGATTGTTATGATCGGCGCTGACAATTACAATTCCTTATGTATACAGCGAGAAGTAGGAAATCTTCTTTCTCTAGATTTCATTAATTAACTGATTTATTCTGGACTTGCTCTGCTGTATACCAACACCAATTGATCCGGCGACAAATTAATGAAATCTCTCTCTCTATAAACTAACCCTTTATCAGCGCATGAAGATACGTGTTCCGTCTGATATAGAATCATCTCCAGCTCACTCCAGCGAATCCTCTGAAGACGAATTTTACAATACCGTAGAAATTCTTGATAACTTACCACCCAACAGCCTAATGAACGACTCATCTCAGTTCCGTTCCACCCATGAATCCTCAAGCAACCAAATGATGAGGGACGTGAATTTTGGCAGGTGGGATGGAGCGGCTCTTACATGGCCTACTCATCATCAGCTTCTTCAGGTCCAATGCAAGGTATACGCACCATTTCTAGTCACAGAGATCGCAATTTGTATGAAGATTTACGAAAGTATTCCGGAACCACAGGGTCAGCGAATTCGAAGTCACTGGATGAAGTATGGAACCCACACAGTGAGTTACAACTGGAGGGAATTCTTAGGAAAATGTAACGAGGCATACTTTGACAAGGTTGGTGCTGAAAAAGCTGAACTTAAGCTACACTCGATGAAACAAGGTGAAGCCCAAATCTTCAGACAGTTTCTACAAGAGTGGGAGCTTCAATTCGAATATGCTGGAGGTCACGAATGGCCAGAAAGACTTAAAGTAAACCAGCTTCGCAGATCGATCAGTGAGAAGCTTCTTGACAAGATCGACGCCTTAAAGATGCCCAAAGATAACTACCATGCCTGGGTCGAGGACGTGGCCGAAGTAGCCTCGAATATCGAAATGCGGGATAATTTCGTTCGTAAGGGAGAGTCCCAAATTACTCAATATACTACCCGGAACAAGATTGCTCAGAGTGAGACTGCCCAATCACGGCCAAATTTCGCGGATAAAGCGCTACCTTTCACACCAGCATCCAGGATGGACCATGAAGGGGATATAGTAATGGGTGGTATGAAGGTCGATTTGAATGAGCTAGCCGTCTTGATCACATCTTTGAATACAAAACCCAATGGTAAGCGGAATGGGAGTAAAACCCTGGAGCCAAAACCACCTGCACCTTGGCGAAGTGAAAAAGAGTTTAATACCCTTCGTGAAAGAGATGTGTGTCTGAGATGTGAAAAACCTGGACACATTTCGCGATTCTGCAGGAAATTTGGACCCCCTAAGCGGCCCACCGAAATCAATAACATGCAGGAGTTGAGTCATTTCTTGGAGCAGGTTATGTCGGGAAAAGATTAACCTCCAGTCACAGTCGCGACTGGAGAGGAAGGGGATTGAAGACAGATAGTAAAATGGATAAAAATAAAATACACGATATAATTGGCAAATTACACGGCAAACCAGTTTTAATTGATGCAATAATTAATTCTACATGTATTCCTGCGATAGTCGATTTAGGTTGCACAATTTATTCAGTTTTAAGTGATTCTATTGCAACACGTCTCAACCTCCCGCGCCAAAAAGTTCCCCCTAGAGAGCTCAAACTAGCAAAAGATTCTGATAAAGATACGAAATTGATAGTAGACGAGATCTGCTGGGCAGATATCGACTTAGATGGGAAGTGCAGTACCATTTGTGGTATGTCATTCCTGGACTAGCACATGATATAATTCTCGGAGAGCCATGGATGAGGTACAACGACGTTGTATACAGAGCTCGAGATAGAGTGTTATTCCTAGAAAGAGAAAAGCACATCATTCGCACCCATGGTTCGACATCTCCTACAGTTAAGGTTGAAATGATCCGACATACAGCAATGTCAGCTTTCTTAAGAAGAGCAGAGAAACAGCAGGGTCTTGGAGAAGACAGGAAAACTATATCGGTGTACGCAGCATCAGTCAATGATATCAATAAAATGCTGGCACCTAAAAGACAATTTTCTCGACAAGAAATAAAAGCCAAACTCCCTGAACAGCTACGCCACCATTTTTCAATATTTGAAGCTGACAAAAATGATGAAACTGATCTACCACCCCTTCGAAAAGGCGTAGATCTGGCTATTGAAATCGAAAAGGATGAGCAGGGGCGGACTAAGGATCTTCCGCGAGGTCCAATATATGGTATGTCACGGGATGAGCTGCTATGTCTCAGAAAGGAAATTACTCAGCTTCTCGATCGTAACTGGATCAGAGCTAGTAGCTCGCCAGGAGGAGCTCCTGTCCTGTTTGTAAAGAAACCCGGCGGAGGATTACGATTCTGTGTTGACTATCGGTCCTTGAACGCAATTACCAAAAAAGACAGGTACCCCCTTCCTCTAATCAAAGAAACTTTTCAATCTATCTCTACGGCACGCTGGTTCTCGAAAGTTGATGTCAGCGCAGCCTTCCATCGACTCAGAATTAAAGAGGGAGATGAATGGAAAACAGCATTTCAAACTAGGCTGGGCAAGTTCGAATGGTTAGTAATGCCTTTTGGCTTAACAGGTGCCCCTGCAGCATGGCAAAGATGGATAAATAGCCTGTTGCACGGGTATCTTGATGAATTCTGCACCGCCTATCTTGACGATGTGCTTATCTGGAGCGATGGATCAGAAAATGATCATCTAGAAAAAGTAAACAAAATCCTTAAGCGCCTGGCGAGCGTGGGATTAAAATTAGATTTAAAAAAGTGTGACTTTGCTGTAAAAGAGGTAAAGTATCTCGGATTCATTGTTACCGCAGGAAAAGATATTTCAGTCGATCCAGAAAAAATCGAGGCTATCAAGAGATGGGATCTACCTCGAACCCAAACTGGAGTGCGTAGCTTCTTAGGCTTTGCAAATTTTTACCGAGATTTTATAGATGAGTTCGCAAGCTTGAGCGCTCCCCTCCAGCGTTACACCAAAAAGGAGTTCTCTGGGAAAGGAAAAATTCATTAGATCATCAAGCTCGCCAATCTTTCGAGAAACTGAAGAATTACTTTATATCCGCAC